>PVHP010035068.1:0-18704 GCA_004024765.1 Zapus hudsonius | reverse complement strand
GCATTTACCAGTGCCTGTCCCCTCCGAGGCATTCTCTTTGTGGGCTCATTCTCTCAGGCTCTGACAACTGTCTCAGAGACTCCCAAGCAAACCTCAATGACCTCAGAGGCTTTAGGAGAAGAAAACCGGTCCAGAGTGAGTGACCCTGTGCATGGTGGGACCTGGACCACCTCTGAGGGCCAGGCAAGGACTCACCAGCCCACCATCTAGTCAGCGAGATGTTTGAAAGCCATCAGGCCATAGGAAAGGTCTAGAGTGACTTCCAGTGTGCAGAGGGCCAGTGTACTGCAGTCCAAGCCTCTGAGTGCCCAGCACTGAGAGAACGGTGCATTGGCTCCTGCCACATGGTCCAACCTCCCAGAGAAAGGCAATCCCCCGCTTTCCCCCTCATCCTTTGCAGAGATCTGGATCCTCCTGCAAGGTGCAAGCAGCCCCCACAGTGAGCATAGGTGACCCTCCCCAAAGCCAGTGGGCAAGGGACTCCCCTCCCCATGGGGCTGCTTTGAGCCCAGCCCCAAGGCTCTGCAGGCAGTCAGGAGTGGGAGCCTTAGCCGGGATTGAAGAGGTTAACATGCATCTGCCTCCGAATGTTAATGTGTCTAGGTGATGTCAGTGGGAGCCGGGGAAGGAGGGAGTGGGGCGAGCAGCTGGGCTCCGAGGCAGCAGAGGCTGCCAGGCGCTGGAGGAAGACCCCCTTCCGGACTGCGGGGCTCGGGCTCCGGGACAGGGCGGCGGCGGGCTGCCGAGGCTGCCGCAGCCTGCGTGGGTGGAACGGGAGCTCAACTCCCGGGAGCAGGCGATCTGCACCGGCTGGATGGATCTGCAAAGCTCGCTGCTGCCCACTGGCCCCAATGCCAGCAACACCTCGGATGGGCCGGATAACCTCACCTCGGCTGGTGAGTGGAGTTGGAGGGCAATCCTCCCTCCTCGGAATGAGGGTGGGAAATGGGAGGGCTCCCCCATCCATCCCCAGTCAAACTGCTTAGGAAACTTTATTTTATAGTTCTTGGGAGCAAGGTCTGCAGTCTGCTTTGCTTGGAGGGGAAGGAGAGAGAAGGGAATGGGGCAGTCAGGGGCAGAAGGGGGCAAGAACAGAGACGGGTACAGAGGCACATTCCCAAGTGACAAGGGATGGTGGCCAGGCTTGAGGCAGGCTGGAGAAGGCTTGCTGATGAGCTCCAAATATGCTTTACGAAAGAAAGAGAAATCGTGCTGAAAAAGCAAGCGGGGGGGGGGGGGGGTAGAGGGGTAGTATGTGGAAGCCAGCGGAGGCTGGTCCATTCACTGCCACCTGGAGCTCCATCCTTCCTGGCACTGGGGTAACCGAGTCTGATTTGCCCTTGCTGCCCCCTGGCAGAGGCCGGGGGAAGCAAAGGACTTCACAGAGTATGAGGGGATTAACTTTTTTTCTGGTGAATTAAGCTTCTGACATTTGCAGAATTACAATACCCTGGGATTTTAGCTTTGAAAGAGAAAGGAAGGAAGGAAGGAAGGAAGGAAGGAAGGAAGGAAGGAAGGAAGGAAGGAAGGAAGGAAGGAAGGAAGGAAGGAAGGAAGAAGGGAAGGGAGAGAGGGTTTGTGTGAAGATTCTGAAGCTACTGGTCTTGCAACCCAGTTCCTGTCTCTGCTTTACTGGGGAAGCCCAGGCTTGGGAGACAGTGTCCAGGGAAATTCCTGCTAAGAAGCCTGGACTGAGCAGGGCTGCAGAGCTCGGCACCCCCTCCCCCCATGATGGCAAAAACCTCTAAAAGACAGTCACCCCCAGAGATACTCAGGAGTCAGGACACAGACTGCAGCTCTCTCTGAAATAATAGGATTGCAAATAAGGAAAGAACACACATACACACACACACACACACACACACACACACACACACACACACACACACACTTCCATGTCCTTCTAGCTTTTCCTGGTGATTCCTGTGGATGGAGAGTCATTCTCAGCCCACAGCTGTGGGTCCTGACTCAGTGCCCTGAGAGGACATGAAGGAGCCATAGGATCAAGTCCATCAAAGAACAGGTGGCTCTGGAGACTCCCTAGAAACATTGGAGGACAGGATTAGCAATAGTATTGGAATGAAGATGGTGAGGGAGAATTCCAGAGGAATGTTGACCCCCAAGCTGAGGTAGTAGAGAACATGGAGGGGTAGTAAGAGTGTCACCGAGGGCTGGAGAGATGGCTCAGCCGTTAAGGCACTTACCTCTAGTGCCTAAGGCCATGGGTTCAATTCCCCAGGTCCCACATAAGCCACACCCACAAGGTGGTGGCCCTGGTATTCTCTCTCTCTCTCTCTCTCTCTCTCTCTCTCTCTCTCTCTCTCTCTGCTTGAAAATGAATAAATAAAATATTAAAAAAAAAAGTGTCACCGAAGGCTGAGTGGGACAGCAGATTGTTAGCCTCTAGAGCAGAGGGCATGTCACACTTGCTCTTTCTGTCCTCAGGGTCACCTCCACGCTCAGGGAGTGTCTCCTATATCAACATTATTATGCCTTCCGTATTTGGCACCATCTGCCTCCTGGGCATTGTGGGAAACTCCACAGTCATCTTCGCCGTGGTGAAAAAGTCCAAGCTGCACTGGTGCAGCAACGTGCCTGACATCTTCATCATCAACCTCTCTGTGGTGGACCTCCTCTTCCTCCTGGGCATGCCCTTCATGATCCACCAGCTCATGGGCAATGGGGTCTGGCACTTTGGGGAGACCATGTGTACCCTCATCACGGCCATGGATGCCAATAGTCAGTTTACCAGCACCTACATCTTGACTGCTATGGCCATTGACCGCTACCTGGCCACCGTCCACCCCATCTCTTCCACAAAGTTCCGGAAGCCATCCGTGGCCACCCTGGTGATCTGTCTCCTGTGGGCCCTTTCCTTCATCAGCATCACCCCCGTATGGCTCTATGCCAGACTCATCCCCTTCCCAGGGGGTGCCGTGGGCTGTGGCATCCGCCTACCCAACCCAGACACGGACCTCTATTGGTTTACTCTGTACCAGTTTTTCCTGGCCTTTGCCCTACCCTTCGTGGTCATCACTGCTGCCTACGTGAGGATCCTGCAGCGGATGACGTCCTCGGTAGCCCCAGCTTCCCAACGTAGTATCAGGCTACGGACAAAGCGGGTGACCCGCACGGCCATTGCCATCTGCCTGGTCTTCTTCGTGTGCTGGGCGCCCTACTATGTGCTGCAGCTGACCCAGTTGTCCATCAGCCGCCCGACCCTGACATTTGTCTACCTGTATAACGCAGCCATCAGCTTGGGCTACGCCAACAGCTGCCTCAACCCCTTCGTGTACATTGTGCTCTGCGAGACCTTCCGCAAACGCCTGGTCCTTTCGGTGAAGCCGGCAGCGCAGGGCCAGCTCCGTGCTGTCAGCAACGCTCAGACCGCTGATGAGGAGAGGACAGAAAGCAAAGGCACCTGACACTTCCCTGCCACCTGGACACCTACCTCCAAGTCAGGTCACCACATCAAGCTGTGGGGAGAGATGCAGAGACGAACCCAAGGCTACCCTGGGGAAACAGCATGGAAGCCAGGGGGTGATGGGTTGTTCCAATCACATTCCATTGGGCCCACAAATTGCTGGGGAATCTCGGAGCTAGGTTTGGGGTGAACTGCGGACATCAGAAATCCCCTCTGTGGAACAGAAGCTGAGTGAGAAGAAAATGTTAGTTTGACCCTTTCACTGAGGCCTATGTCCCTTAGCTCCTCTATGTCTCTCTCCCCTCGCTCCCCCAGGGAAGATGGTGAGGGCTCCCAGGTGGTTTTGTTTAAAATCAGACAGGGCCAGGAGTTGGGCAGTTGGGGTCAGATCGCCCAGGCAACGCTGCCCAAAAGCTCTCTCCCGTTTGTTTTCTCCCAAAGCTGGTGGATGATGGAAAACTGAAGCACCCTATCTGTTTCAGCATCCCATGGTTTTTCCCCTATATTTCTAGGGGATGCATGCTTATGTTGGGGTGGGGCACTAAGCCCAATTTGTTGAAAGATCCAATAACTGAGAACGACAAGGCAACCTGGGGTGGGGGTGGGGTAGGGTGGGAATCTTGAAACTAATTACAAATAAGGGCAGGGAGCTTTTGCAGCTGCTGGAACATTCTCTTCATGGGGCATATTCACCAGTCAGTGGCTGGTCCAGAAGGAATGCCCATGTGTTCTGCATGTACAGGGGTCCTTCTGGTACTTGATGTGTTGGCATAAGCTTTTTGCTCCAGTCTCTTCCTCCCCCAAATCAAGATGAATAAAAGAAAATCTCCACCCACACCATTCTGGAGGCTCCTGCGCAATTGCTTGGGCTTTGGGGGCGGGGTGAGTCGCTTACAAGGGAAGAGGGGTCACTTGACTGTAGCATTTAGACCTTGGTTTGTGCTGCATTTTAGGGAGCCCTGAAGTAGGGGGATCTGTTTTTCTAAACCCACAGGGAGGATTCTGTGGCATTAAAGGAATTTCTGTGAATTTATTAGATTGTTCCTGGGCCGGTTCTGGGTACTCAGCTTTCCTGGCCTGGAATCTTGTCATCCATGCTGGTCCCTCAGCCCCCAAGTTTCTCCCCTCTACCCCACATCCCTCCTCACCCCCTTCTGAGTCACCAGCTGCAGGGCTGGTTCTTGGGGTCTTGTAAGCTTGTCTCTCTGCTTGCAGCATCTGAGATCAGCTGAGCACCTTGAGTAGATAACAACTCTGGCCGCTGGGAGGCAGCCATGGCTGCTGCTGTGAGCTCTGTCACCAAGAGGGAGCCAGAAGCTGAATGGGCTTGGCATCAGCTAATGAAACCGTGGGTCACCTGTCCAGAAGCATCCTGGAGGCCGTTCTTCGTGTTGGTCATGTTTCACTGCAGAGTTACAGCAGTAACTGCTTAGAAAACTTCAGGGCAGAACTGGAGTGATGGCTCAGTGGTTAAAGGTGCTTCCTTGCAAAGCCTGACAATCCAGGTTTGATTTCTCCAGTACCCACATAAAAGCCACACAGTGACCCACGTGTCTGGGGTTCATTTTCATGAGGCCCTGACACTTTTATTTTCTCTTTCAAATAATAAGTAAAATAAAAAATTTAAAAAGAAAAGGTCTGGGCTAGAGAGATTGCTTAGCGGTTAAGCCACTTGCCATTGAAGCCTAACAACCCAAGTTCAATATCCCAGTTCCCACATAAAGCCAGATGCACAAGGTGGTGAATGTATCTGGAGTTCGTTTGCAGTGGCTAGATGCCCTGGTGCACCTATTCTGTCTCTCTTTCTCTCTATCTCTCTCTGCTTACATATAAATAAATAAAGATTAAAAAAATAAAAAGAAAGAAAAGAGCTGGAGAAATGGCTCAGTGGTGAAGGTGCTTGCTTGCAATACCTGATGGCCTGGGTTCGATTCCTCAGTACCCACGGAAAACCAAATACACAAAGTGGTGCATGCATCTGGAGTTTGATTACAGCAGCAAAGAGCCCCAGTGCACCCATTCCCCCTCTTTGTCTTTTTCTCTGTGTTTGCAAATAAAGAAATAAATATTTTAAAAAAGAAAGAAAAGGAACTTCCGGCAGTCTCCCTGGATTCTGGGCAGCTGTTTTCAGCATCCTTGCTTGTGGTAGTGTTTTCTAGCCAGCAACCAGTTCTCCTTCCTCACCAACAGGAGGGCTTCTGATTGTCACAAATAAACTCCAAATGTAGTTCAGACACAGCCAATGAAAGAAAAGATTCTTTTTTTTTTTTTTTTGGTTTTTTGAGGTAGGGTCTCACTCTAGCCCAGGCGTACCTGGAATTCACTATGTAGTCTCAGGGTGGCTTTGAGCTCACCGCAATCCTCCTACCTCTGCCTCCCAAGTGCTAGGATTAAAGGCGTGCGCCACCACGCCCGGTCGAAAGAAAAGATTCTTAGGAAGAGATGGATGTGGTTGTGTGGGCCTGAATCCCACTCCTGGAATCTGAGGCAGGAGGACCAAGAGTTCAAAGCCAGAATGAACTACATAGTGAGACCCTATAAATAAATAAATAAATAAATAAATAAATAAATAAATAAATAAATAAAGCAGACAGGCATGGTGGTGCATACTTTTAATCATAGCCCTAAGGAAGCAGAGATAGGAGGATGGCCATGAGTTCGAGTCCAGCCTGATACTACATAGTGAATTCCAGGTCAGCCTGGATTAGAACAAGACTCTACCTCAAAAAAACAAAAACAAGGAAATTTAAAAAAAAAGATTCATAGGGCAGTTGTAAGGCAAACCCAAGGAGACCCAACCACTGTGGAGAGCAAGATTTTCCTACATCTAGTTTGTCTGTGAGGAGGTTTCCTATGGCTTTTACCCTCACACCCCCAAACCTCCAGGGAGGAATCTGTGAGCAGAAACAGATGAGATAACCTGCCTCAGGAATGCTTGTGATCAAGCTCACAGGTCACATGAAACTTCCATCCTCCAGCTATCAAACCCACAGCGAAGACACTGAAACGGAAGCAAAGTGGCTTGAGAGGGAGGGGACAGTGATGTGAGAACAGCATGTGGAGAGCAGGAGGCACAGCAGAGAAAGGAGGATGCTGAGAGGAGACGTCATCAGTGGGCTGGCACCCTCGAGACGTCACTGGATGAGTAACTATGGAGCCAGGCATGGTGATGCATCCTTTAATCCCAGCACAGAGGCAGAGGCAGGAGGCCACCCTGAGATTACATAGTGAATTCCAGCTCAGCCTGGGCTCGAGTGAGACCCTACCTCAAGCACACACACACACACACACACACACACACACACACACACACACACACAGTCACTATATGCAGGCTGGAGTGGTGGCACATACCCATAATTCCAGCACCGAGGACATAAGACAAGAGGATCACAAGTTTAGGCCAGCCTGAGCTATAACAGTATTGAGGAAGAAGATGAAGGAAAAGTAGGAGGAACAGGAGGAGGAGAGGGAACAGGAGAAAAAAAGGAGAAAGAGAGAGAATAAGCCCATGCAATGTGCAGCAATATGCGAAGGTCAGAGTCAGGCTACTGGTGGGACATTTTGGAATGGGGGATTTTGAGGCCATCCAAGGAATGAGTGGACTTTCCTGTCCCAGTATGTGGCAAGCCAGAGCTGTGAGGGTCGGGGGCACACTGAGAGATTTGGAGAACGTCCCCGAAGAAAGTGAAGATCACAGTGGAATTCTTGGCTCCGTTTTCCACTTCGCACATTTAAGAAATCATCTCCACCATGACACCCCAGACCTAGTGAGTGCTACATATATCACTGCTATGTCTTTTTCCCGAGGAAATATCTCCTCTCCAATGACGAGCACCACCTTCCATAGTAGAGGGATTCCACAGCCAAGGTTATGACCTCATGGGTTGGCAGCTCAAAGATGCAGCGTCTTTATGGAAGAGCCAAGCAAAGGGGACTAGCAACTGTTTTTGTTTATTTTCTGTATCATGTTTACTCATGTGCTTGTGTGACAGTTAACTCTTTCAGGCAAGTTCCACAGATTCCATGCCTGACCCCCTTCCCTTGAGTGGTAGGTGTCTCTAGCTAGAGTTCAAACAGAGATTCTAAAACTGATTGGTCAGGTATGAACCAACCAGCTGTCTCTCTGACTTACCTGGCCCAGGTCATATAAGTGTCTGAAATAGGAAATCCGCCCCTCTCCCCCACATGGCAGGCTAGCAGAAGGGCTCCTCACCCACATGAACCTCTCTTTCTCATGATGGGAGCCCTCTGATATCTTTCCTTCTTCTGCTTGTTTGGCTGAGCAGCATAGTTTGTTAAAACTTCTCCCAGTGCTCTCTCACACTAGTGGCTGGGGACCTCTGTAAATTCTCATTTTCTTTAATGAAGGTATGGGCTACTTTCCCTAATCCCACTCCCGAATCCTGTAAACTTACTCCAACCTGAAATAAACGTGTGTGATGAAGAAAATGCTCTCTCTATCTAAGTTTGTCCAACTCTTTGGCATGCTGAGGTAAGAACTCTGGGGGAGGTACAGTGAGTGAAACTTCAAGTATTCACCCCACTGTTATGACTCCTCCGTCACACTTAGTATGTGTGCTATGCGCGTGTGTACATGCGGATGTGCTCACAGGTGTGAGGAGGCCAGAGGAGAATGTCAGGTGCCCTTCTTGTATCACTCATCCCCATATTTCCTTGAAATGGAGTCTCTCTCTCTCTCTCTCTCTCTCTCTCTCTCTCTCTCTCTCTCTCTCCAAGCTGAGTTGCAGTGTTCCTGAGCCCCAGGGTTTTCACCCCCCACAAGACTGGGGTTACAGATGTGCACGGCCATGTCCAGCTGTTTATGTGGGTCCTGAGGACTTGAACTCGGGCCCTCTCAGGCCTTCATGCTTGTAGCAAGCGCTCTTACTCAGCCATCTCCCCAGCACACAGAACCTTTGTTTTCCCAAACTGAATCTCCAATTAAACTCCAGGAAACCGTCATTCTACTTCCTATGAATTTGACCAGTCTTATAAATGGACTCGTACAATATTTGGTTTTTGTGAATGGCTTATATATTTCTCTTAGCAAAATGTCCTCAAATTTCATCTATATTGCTTCCTTTTTAAGGCTGAAGAATATTCTATTGTATGCACACGCCATATTGTGTTTTTGTTTGTTTGTTTTGCTTTTGAGGTAAGGTCTCACTCACTCTGACCTGGAACTGGCTCTGTAGTCCAGGGTGACCTCAAACTCACAGTGATCCTCCTACCTCTGCCTGCCCCCCCCCCAGTGCTGGGATTAAATGCATGTGCCACCACCCCCTGTCCCCATCTATAGTTATTGATGGACACTTGGGTTGTGTCATTATTTGTCTATAATGCTTTTATGAACATTGGTGTATTGTTAACTATCCAAGTCTCTGCTTTTAATTCCCTTAAGGATGCACCCAGAGGTGAAACTACTGGCTCATACGATAATTCTGTTTAACATTTTGAGCAACTGCCAAACTATTTTCTACAAGAGCACATTCTCACCAGCAGTCTACAGGGTTCCAGCTTCTCCACATCCACACAACACCTGCTCTGCTTTTTCTCTTTCTCCTGCTCTTCGTCTTCCCCATTTCTCTTCTTCCTTCTCTTCTTCTCCTGTGTGTAGGGACATGCCAGGGCCTCCCTCATTGATGCTGCAAATGAAGGCCAGACACTTGTGAAACTTCTTATGTCATGTGGGGAGCTTGGGAATTAAACCATGGCTTTAAAAGAAAATTTTTTTTTGTTTCTCTATTTACAAGTGGAGAGCTAGGGAGGGGGGGAGAGCGAACATGCCTGAATGCCAAGGCCTCCTGCCACTGCAAACCACTCCAGATACATGTGCCACTTAGTACATCTGGTTTTACGTGAATACTGGGGAATTGAACTGGGTCATCAGGTTTTGCAAGCAAACACCTTTAACCATCTCTCCAGCCCTAAACCCTGGCTTTTTAAGTCATGTGGGTGGCTTGGGAATTGAATCCTGGCCGGTCTGGCAGGCTTTGCAAGTGCTTCTAACCACTGAGCAGTCTTCCCAGCAGCCCTCCTAGCCCTTTTAAATGTAAGCTCTGTGAATGTTGTATATAGTGTCATTGACTTCAGACTTGCATTTCCTAATGACCAGTATTCACGTGTATAGATGCTTTAGAGAGCCTATCTTCAAATTCTTGGTCCATTTTTTTTATTAGCATACAAAGAATTGGGTTCTTTGTCCATTTTTAATTGGGTTGTTCTTTTGCTGTCATTAGCAATGATATTTTATTCAGCTCAAATTGGTTCTGCATGCCTTATTGTAGAAAAAATAATAAAAACTCTAGACTCTTTATTCCCTGCAGTTTAATGAAGTACTTGCCCCATTTAAAAAATTGAACATTTGAGCCTGGAATGGTGGTGCATGCCTTTAATCCCAGCACTGGGGAGGCTGAAATAGAAGGATCACTGTGAGTTCAAGGCCACCCTGAGACTACATAGTGAATTCCAGGTCAACTTGGGCTAGGGCGAGACCCTACCTTGAAACCCCCCCACAAAAAATTTTTTTTGCACGTGTGTGTTTGTGTGTATGGGCACACCTGGATCTCTTGCTACTATAAACAAATGCATGCATAACTTTTTTGTATCTGGCTTTACTTAGGTGGCCGGGGAATTAAACTTGGGCCAGCATGCTTTGCAAGCAAGTGCCTTTAACCACTGACCTATCTCCCAAGTTCACCTCCTTAGCACGTTTAGACAGCAGCTCAGCCCTGGCACTTTGATCTCCATCTTCTGTCTCTGGGAGACAAGTTTTTGTTTCTTTGAACCATCAGTTTGAGATACTGTGTTAAGGCAGCCCTGGGAAAGGAATGCTGCTTCCAAGGCCTATCTCAGAGCATTCTTGAGGACTTGGAAGCTGCTGGGCCTCCTGGAGGTGATGGCTTCTCTTCACCACACTACCTGCAGCCCTTCATGCTTCGCCTTTGCCACTAAGCTGGCAACTCTGGCCAGGACCATGTCTCATGTCGTGCTACCTCCTACCAGATCTCTCAGCGATGCATCAGGGTCCCCTGGTCCAGCCCAAGGGGTGAAATCTCAGAGAAGAACTGCCCACCGGGCTGACTAGGAACTCACTCTGTAGCCCAGGCTGGCCTTCAACTCACGGTGATCCTACTACTTCAGCCTTCCAAGCGGTGAGATTGCAGGCAAGCTTGGTATTTCCATGTAGGTACTGGAGATCAAAATCAGGTCCTCATACTTTTATTTTTATTTTTTATTTTTTGGTTTTTCGAGGTAGGGTCTCACTCTAACCCAGGCTGACCTGGAATTCATTATGTGGTCTCAGAGTGAGACTTGAACTCACGGCAATCCTTCTACCTCTGCCTCCGAGTGCTGGGATTG
Source organism: Zapus hudsonius (assembly GCA_004024765.1). Lineage (NCBI taxonomy): Eukaryota > Metazoa > Chordata > Mammalia > Rodentia > Dipodidae > Zapus > Zapus hudsonius. The sequence continues at coordinate 7,915 of PVHP010035068.1, read as the reverse complement.
AAGACGTGTGCCACCATGCCTGGCAGGTCCTCATACTTTTAAGGTAAGCGCTTTACCCACTAAGCCATCTCTCTGGCCTCATTTAGTGCTTCTCTTTGAAGCAGACCTCCTATCAAAGCTCTTTCTCCCGGAATGACAGTGTAGGTAAACTCCTAGTCTTAATGGCTCCAGCACTTACCAACTCTGTGGTCTTGGCGAGTGACTTCTTCTTGTCTGTTTTCCTATCTACAACATAGGAATAATAACATCCACATCATGATTTAATGAGATATTGTCTGATCTGAGTGTTCTACCTGGGTCACCTTAACCTGAAACATTCCAATGAACTGTGAAAGTTATCAGAATCAAACTGGAATCACTCATGTCAAGCTGAATAAAATATAAACAAAGCAGGGCTGGAGAGATGGCTCAGTGGTTGAGGCACTTGCCTCCAGTGCCTAAGGTCCCTGGTTCAATTCCCCAGTACCCACATATGCCAGACCCACAAGGTGGTTGCCCTGGTGTGCATTCTCTCTCTCTCTCTGTATCTCTCTGCTTGAAAATGAATAAATAAAGTATTTTAAAAAATATATAAACAAAGCAGAGAGGTTATAAAGGAAGGCTTCTAGCCAGGTGTGGTGGTACACACCTTTAATCCCAGCACTGGGGAGGCAGAAGTAGGAGGATCGCTCTGAGTTCAAGGCCAGCCTGAGACTACAAAGTGGATTCCAGGTTAGCCGGGGCTAAATTGAAAGACCCTACTTCGAAAAACCAAAAATAATAATAACAATAAAATAAAAAAGGAAGGGTATGCACAACTGCCTAACAGTAATTATAATAAAGGACTTTGCCTGAACCACAACCTTGCAAAGGAAATACTTATATGGGGACATCTGCCCTCAAGCTGTCCCGTCAGCCTTGGACTGGTACCACACTGGTCCATAAAGATTAATATGCTAATTAACCCTGTGGATAGTAATATATTGATTAATCCTAAGGGCTATTAAACTGACAATATTATATTCATAGGGTATGTTAATACTATGATTATATTAATAATATTAATCCCTGTGGGCAAAGATCATTGTTTCAAAATGCATATTCCTCTTTTCTGCATGCATGTGTGTGCAGAGTGTGTGGTGTGGTGTATGCACGTGTGTGTGGATACACATGCTCTGTGTGCTTGCATGTGGAGGTCAGAGGAAAATGCCCAGCGTCCTTCTTTCTCTCATTCCAGTGTTTTCTTGAGATGAAGTCTCTCACTGAACCAAGAAAAAAAATTAGAAACTCCCCCTGCACCAACTTCTTTGAACACTGTGGCACCCTGCTGTTCCGGGACAGCTATTTTTTTTTTTTAATTTGTTTTTGTTTTTCGAGGTAGGGTCTCGCTCTAGTCCAGGCTGACCCGGAATTCACTATGTAGTCTCAGGGTGGCCTTGAACTCATGGTGATCCTCCTACCTCTGCCTCCCGAGTGCTGGGATTAAAGGCGTGCGCCACCACGCCCAGCCAGCCATTTTTTTAATCTTTAGATTTTCTCTCTGTTATTCAGGTTGACTAAACCAAGGTAAGTTTGCATTCTGAGGGGAAGGTGGGGAGTGGGCTCCAGGCAGGCCAGGGCCTTCTCAAATATCCCTGTAGATAGTCCTGGGCAGGCCCTGTATGCCACCTGCCTACTCTGGTTGGGTCACTTGGCTTCAGACCCAGGCAGTCAGCACTAGCTCAGGCCTGAAGTTGGACTCAGGGATTGTCAGCTCTGGGCAGGGAAGACGAGGGTGTGAGAGACCAAAATCAGAACGTATGGAACTGGTTGGCAGGCCTAGAGATTTCTGCAGTCCATGTGTCTTGCCAAGTCACGGGGAGGCCCTTCCTGCTCTCTCCTCCCAGGCCTGGTCAGCTGCCCTGCTTCTGAGTTATGAACACTGGGCACCTGTCTTTTTCCCATTCGCTCTGTCCTCCTCCAAACCTCTCTCCTCAGGCCAACCTGAAGAAACACTGTAGTTCAGTGAAAGAGGAAAATCTTTACCCTTTTACTCTACCATGCAGGAGCTGTATTTCTCTGTGCCTCTGTCTCTCTTTAGCCCAGGCTGACCTGTAGCTCACTCTGTCCCAGGCTGGCCTTGAACTCATAGAGATCCTCCTATCTCTGCCTCCTGGTATGTGCTACCACACCTGGCTTCGTGCCTCTCTCTCTCTCTCTCTCTCTCTTTGCTTCCCCCCAAATCTGAGTTCAGATCCCCACACCTCACTTTTACGAGATATAGAGAGAGAATGGGGAGCAGAGACACTGTCTTGCTCCCCACCTGCAAGTAAAACACCTGCCAAATGCTTGTCAAACAAAAATATTGACATTGCCAGGTGTGGTGGTGCACACCTTTAATCCCAGCACTCAGGAGACAGAGGCAGGAGGATCTCTGTGAGTTTGAGGCCAGCCTGGGACAGAGTGAGTTCCAGGTGAGCCTGGGCTAGAGTGAGACCCTCTCTCTCTCTCTCTCTCTCTCTCTCTCTCTCTCTCTCTCTCTCTCTCACACACACACACACACACACACACACAGAGTCAGGAATCCTAATATCCCCTTCAAAGTCATGCACCCCATGATTTGGCTTCTTCCTACTAGCCCCCCTAAGGGTTTCCCTCCCAACATCACCACCATCTTTAAATATATATATATATATATATATATCTTTATTATCCATAATTAGATACATTGTATGAGCAAATGTTATGATGGTACCCCTATTTCCCTCTTCCCTGTCCCCAATCCACTGGGGATCCTCATCAGTGGGCCTGCTAGATCAGTCCATGGGGTAGGGGGTTATGAATTGCTCTAGAGGTAACCAGTTCCCCACCCCCTTTGTGTGTTGTTGCTGAGGGGGGCAATGTCTCTGGATATTCTCCCCCACCATGGCTCTTACATTCTTTCCGCCCTTCTTCTGCTCAGTTCCCTGAGTCATGGTGGTGAGTTCTAAGTCTGCTTTATTGTGGAGATCTTAAGTGTCTCTGGACTTTTGCTTTGGGTTGTGTTGGGTATCATTGGTGTCTGTCTCCATTGATCGTTCCTGGGTTATCTGACTTGCTGTGGTGATAAGTATCTTTATCTACCACCACCTCTTAAAATTGCCTCTGTGTGTGTGTGTGTGTGTATTCATGTACCACTGCTTGCAGGTGGAGGTTGGAGGACAATCTCAGTGCAGGTCCGTGGCTTAGTGGGGGGGTTGCAGTGCACATCAACTCCCTGTTTGTCCACGGAGTTGGGAGAACAGAGGCTTGGAATAGCTGTGAGCCGGCGAGAGATGAACACTCTCAGGATAAGCCGTGGTGGGACAGATCATTTATTGTATAGATAAGAGTGGTTTATATAGAGGAAAAGGCAGAGGTAGGGGCATAGGCAGCAAGGAGATTGGTAAGGGCAGGATCTGTGGACATCTCATGAGTTGATTGGTAGGGGCCAATACCCTTTGGATGCCTATTTTTTTAAACATTTTATTTATTCATTTTCAAGGAGAGAGAGAGAGAGAGAGAGAAAGAGAGAGAGAGAAAGAGAGAGAGAGAGAGAATACACCAGGGCCACCACCTTGTGGGTCTGGCTCATGTGGGTCCTGGGGAATTGAACCCAGGGCCTTAGGCACCAGAGGCAAGTGCCTTATCTGCTGAGCCATCTCTCCAGCCCTGGATGCCTATTTTGCATAGATAAATTGAGGGGGCTACGTGACATATAGAATAGTGATGTCAGCAGAGGAAATGTAACCTTATTGTTTATGTTTGTTATTGCAGTTGGACTAAGTTTAGGCCTTGAATTGCCTGCTTATCTCAGGGCACACCTGTGGCCTGCCTGGGGCTGGAGTGTCCAGGATTTGCTAGTGATTATCGGGGTCCTCAGACTGCCTCGACTTCCTTAAGAGAAGGAGACAGTCCCAGAAGCCTGCTGGTCTCAGCAAAACCCTATATCCTCCATGCCCTTTTGGCAGGATGCCACACCTCAGGGTGCTGATCCTCTCATTCCATCTTGTTTGAGATAGGCTCTCTGTGTCTGACTGGCTGGCTGGTGAGCTTCAGGTTTCTCCTAATTCGATCACACTTGATCATAGCCAAAAGCTAAGAGAAGCGATCGATCACAGTCACTCCTTTATTCCTTATCTGACTCCTGGAATCATTGATACTTGTGACTGTCCTGGAACATTAGTACTATTTTACAGTATGATGTTGCTTTATTTTATTGGTGGTGTATGTGTGCATTCGTGCATGGGTGGTGTGAATAGAGGATCGATTTTGAGTCAATCCTTGCCTTACTCCTTGCTTGAGGCAACGTCTCTTGTTTACCCTTTGAGTGTTTATAGGAAACTGTCCTTTCTCCATCTCAATACTGCTAACACAGGATTACAGAAGCCCACCACAGCTTCCAGCTTGAAAGTGGGGTGTGGGGATCTGAACTCAGCTCCTCAGAATTGCACAGCAAGCGCTTTATCCACTGAGTTGTCTCCCCAGTCCTGCAGCACGATTAAAAATTTTTTTTTCTCCCCGTTAAGCATAAAAAGCACTTCAGACAATGCCCAGTACTTATCAATGCTAGCTGTTAATCACACCACACTTTCATTTCTTGTTCTCCATGAGATGCTCTGGAATATTTTCCTTTTCTGATTGATTGCAAATAACTTCAGAGACCTGCTTCTCTCCTGGTAGCTTCCTCCACCTGACTCAACCTCCCTCCCTACCCTAGGCACCTTGAATCCTGACCACTTTATTCCAGCTCAGTTCCCTGCTTCTCCTTGAGGCCTGTCTACTCTCTCTCTCTCTCTTAACATTTTTATTATTTATTTGCAAGGAGGGAGAGAAGGAGAGAGATAGAGATATAGAGAGAAAGAGAGAGGGAGAGAATGGGCATGCCAGGGCCTCTAGCTGCTGCAAATGAATTCCAGATGCATGTGCCACTCTGTGCATCTGGCTTACGTGGGTACTGGGGAATGGAACTGTGTCGTTAGTCTTTTTTTTTTTTTTTGAGGTAGGGTCTCGCTCTAGTCCAGGCTGACCTGGAATTCACTCTGTAGTCTCAGGGTGGCCCTGAACTCATGGCGATCCTCCTACCTCTGCCTCCCGACTGTTGGGATTAAAGGTGTGCGCCACCACGCCCGGCTGTCGTTAGTCTTTGACCTTAAATGAATTCATCATCTCTGAACTGCCTGAGAAACTTCCTAGTCATTAGATGATTAACTTTGCTGTGTCATGTGACTAGCATGTTGCCCTGTCTGTGCCTGTGGATATAGGGAGGGAGGGATCGAGGGAGGGAGGGAGGGATCGAGGGAGGGAGGGAGATCTCCTCCTGCCCCCCCCAGCTTTCACCCAGCAGTGCCTTGGACATAGCAGGCACTCAGTACAGAATGGTTGGTTGATAACTTGATCACTTCTCCCTCGAATAGGGCACTGATTGTTTTGTGTGCGATCATCTTTCTTTTCTGGGAACTGCTTACTGTCTTCTTCCTCTATCCTCAAGGTTACAATGGAAGCATTGATTCTCTCCTGTGGACACGCCCCACCCCTCGCTCCTGCCCAAGCTCTTTTGAGTTCCAGAAAAGAACGCACAGTCCCACTACGTTCTTGGAAGGGAGCATTGGTTACAGCAAACATTTATCAAGCATGTGCGCCAGGCGCTGCTCAAAATATTGTACAAACATTTTGTTCAAGTTTATAAATCCCTACGAGTCCTCTACAAGGGAGCTAATATTTACTTATGTATGTATTTATTTTTCTTTTAAAATATATTTTTATTTATTGATTTGCAAGGACAGGGAGAAAGAGAATGAGAATGAACACATTAGGGCTTCCAGCCACTGCAAATGAACTCCGGGTTCATGCACCACTTTGTGCATCTGGCTTCGCCTGGGTACTAGGGAATCGAAGCAGCGCTGTCAGGCTTTGCAAGCAAGTAAGTATCTTTACCTTTAGCCATTTCCAGCCCTGCTTTTCTTTTTTTCTTTTTTCAATATTTTATTTATTCATTTTCAAGCAGAGATACAGAAAGAGAGAGAGAGAGAGAGAGAGAGAGAGAGAGAGAGAGAGAGAGAGAGCGCACCAAGGCCACCACCTTGTGGGTCTGGCTTATGTGGGTCCTGGGGAATTGAACCCTGGGCCTTAGGCACTGGAGGCAAGTGCCTTAACCACTGAGCAATCTCTCCAGCCCCCCTGCTTTTCTTTTTTGAGTCAGGGTCTCATTCTAACCCAGGCTGGCTTTTGACTCATGGTGATTCCCCATACCTCAGCCTGTTGAGGCCTGGGTTTAAAGGCATGAGCCATGATGCCTAACAGGAACCAGAGAAATAAGACAGGCTGATTGCCTAATATAGGTCCCATGTTCAACTTACTGAGAACGTTTCATTGATCCAACTGTGTGTACATGTGTGTAGCATGATGTATGTGGTGTAACGTGTGGTGTGTGTGTCTTACATATGATGTAGAGGCTATTATGTGTAGGCATCATTGGTGTTTTAAAGTCAGGATCTCAAGTAGAAAGTTAGTAGCAGATCTGAAACTCCTGATCCTCCTGCCTCTACCTCCTAAGTGCTGGGATTACAAAGGTGTGCCACTCCACCCAGCTAGGCATCGTTATTGCCCTCCCTGCTAGTGCCAAGGAGTAGATTAAGGCTTCTAGGTAGAACCTAGACGACTACATTCATAGCTTCTCTTCTTCCCTCTCCAAGGAGTCCTGTCTCAAAGAAGATGGAAAGAGAGGACAGACACCTTGACGTCGTCATCTGACCTCCACACCCATGCCGTGTCACCTGTCCCCCCACAAAAGTCACACAAATGAAAAAAATTTAAAGATGAACTAGGAGTTACTCAAGCAAGAGAGACAACAGTGTTCCTTGGCCAGGGGACAGTATGAGAAAGGACACAGAGGCGGGAACTAGTCCAGACTATGCATGGGGCAGCAAAAACTTTTTCAGTGAAGTTTTTTGTTTGGTTTTAGTTTTGGTTTTTTAGGTAGGGTCTTGATCTAGCCCAGGCTGAGCTGGAATTCACTATGCAGTCTCAGGTGGCCTTGAACTCACAGTGATCCTCCTACCTCTGCCTCCCGAGTGCTTCACCACGGCCTGCTCGGTGAAGGTCTTTATGCGGATATAACAGAATACTGGAAACTGAATAACGTTTTTGGAGTCAGGTGCCATTGTTTGGGACTTAGTTGAACTTTGCTTAAAGTCAGGGCCACTCCTGAACCATTGCAATACAGGAGGCCAAAATTTTCCATTTATTTGAAAAGCCATTGTGAGCTGGTTTTCTGTTAGGAAGCCATAACTGAGCACAAGAAGTCATGTTTTGAGGGTTTGGGGATGTAGCTCAGTGGCAGAGTTCTTGCCTAGTATGCATGAGGACCTGAGTTTAATTCCCAGCACCGAAAGAAAAATTATGCCAAAACCCTACCCACACATGTGCTGGTATTTAAAAATAGACCTTTGGGAAGTGACAAGGTTTTAATGAGACCACAGAGGCAGGGTCCTCATGATGGCACCAGTGTCCTTATGCAAAGAGACACCAGAGAGTTCGCTTCCTCTCTGTGTCTTTCCACATACAAATACCAGGAAAAGGCCATGTGAGGACATGGTGAGGATGCAGCTATCTGCTGCGCAGGAAGAGGGATTTCACTGGGAACTGAATGACTGGCACCTTGACCTTCTCAGCCTCCAGAAGGGTGAGAAAGACATGTCTGTTGTTTAAGTCACCTGGTGTTTTGTTATGGCTGGCCAAGCTGAGTTAGACCACTGGTGAGAGTTTTTCTTAGTTGTAAATGACAGAAACCAACCTCCAACTGATTAGAACAAAAATGGGAATGTATTGTCCTATTAACCAGAAAAGTTCAAGGTTAGATGTGGCTTATGTCATGGCTGGATTCAAGCAAGGGCTCAGGCGAGGTCTATCATTAGCGTCCTCTCTTGTTCTCTCCCAT
>PVHP010035067.1:0-18633 GCA_004024765.1 Zapus hudsonius | reverse complement strand
GTAAAGCCACAGATTAAACCTAGTGCAATAGTGGGTAACTTCAATAATTTCAGCAATTAACAGGGCATCCTAACAAACAAACAAGTAAAACAGATTGGTTGCCTACCAGAACTAAATGTGAAGATCCGACACAACATACTGTGTTGCAGGACATAGAAAAATTAAGCTGGTTATGAGCTAGAAGCTGCCTCCAGTTGGACGGCTTTCATAGAACCAGAGGGTGCTCTGCAAGCACCTGCTGCAGGAGAATTTTCATTCACAGTCTCACATAGCTTTGTATCGTACATGATGCATCAATGCTTTCCAAGGAAGAAGTGTCCACTATTGTTGTTACATGTTTACTAAAAAGAGGAATCTCCTTTAAATAATCCCTTACCAATGCCACTGTAAGCTAAGAGCAATGGATCAAACACACAGAGACATACATATACCCCCACACACACACAAAAAAGAACAAAACATGAAGTAGAAAGGGAACTGGTTGGGAGGTTGGAAAGAGAGAAAACTCCTAAAGCCGACAAACACTTTAAGTAAAGTGGCAGAGTGCAAAATAGGATCATTTGCCTTTCTGCATACCAACAACAAACATGATGAGGAAAGAATCAGGGAAACAATTCTATTTAAAAAAACTGTCTTGGAGCCCTGTGTGGTGGCATACAACTTTAATCCCAGCAGGGTCATCATAAATTCAGGGTTAGCCTGAGACTACATAGTGTGTTCTAGGTCAGCCTGAGCTAGAGTAAGACCTTACCTTGAAAAAAAAAAAAAGTTTTGCAATAATCGTGAAAGGAACTGGAAAACCCCTACAGTGTGTACTTTAACACACTAACAAAATAAAGGTTGAAGAAAACCCTAGAAGATAAAGTGGCATTCCATGTCATTGGGTTGGAAGAATTAATATTATTAAAATGACTATATTACCAAAAGCAATCTACAGACTCAATCAATCCCTACCAAAATTCTGAAATTATTGGATTGTAATTAGGATAAATATTTCAAGATAAATTGTTCAGGAAATAATTTCAACAATTCAGAAATAGGACCTCATGAAATTAAAAACCTTCTACACAGCAAAGGGCACATTAAAGAGTGAAATGGTAGCCTATAGAATGGGTGAAAACCTGTTAGCTATACATCTGACAGACGATTAATATGTAACATATACAAAACATTCAAGAAGCTAACTAAGAAATCAAACAAACCTATTAATAAATGGTCTGCTGGAATTAACAGAGTTCTCAAAAGAGGGAGTACACTGAAAAAGATGGTCCACCTCGCAAGTCAGCAGAGAAATGTAAATCATGACCTCATTGAGATTCCATCTTATTACAGTCAGAAAAGCAATCATTAAAGAAAGAAATAAGAAATTCTGGGCATGATATGATTTAAATAAAAAGGCAACAGCTATGTATACATTACTTGTGGAAATGTATATTGGTAGAGACCTGTAGAAATCAATATGGAGTTTCTTCAAAATTCAGCTGAGGTTATAGGAAAGAAGGAAGCTTGCACACTGCCAGTGGTATTGACACTATAGAAGTCAGGATCGAGTTTCCTCACAAAATGAAAACTACGATGACTCAGTGGATAAAATGTTTGCCACAGAAGTTCAGATCTGCAGAATCCACAAAGATAATGACCACCTTAACACAAGCATCTTTAATCCCAGGATGCCTGTAGCTAAACAGGTGGTGAAGAATTCTCTGGAAGCTCGAAGGCTAGCTACTGAGTATATGTAGCAGTCAGCAGCACAGACTCTACCTCAATAAGGTAGAAGGCAGAGACTAACACTTGAGGTCATCTTCTGACCTGCACATGCCTATTGTGAAACACACACACACACAAACATACACACACACACATCAGTAGAAAACAAAATTATAGAATTACCATATGACCAGGTATACAACTCTTAAGTATGCAACCAAAGGGCTCCAATTCCTTCACAGAGAGAATTTGCTCTACTCAGTTGCTAAAAAATGGAACAGAGCTAGTTTCATCCTCAGATGAACAGAGAAATAAAATGTGGTACATATATACACACTGGAATTTTATTCATCTGTAAGTAGGAATCAAATTATGACATTTACAGGCAAATGGATAAAGATTATTATTTTAAGTTAAATCAGTCCTAATCTGAAAGACAAATCTTATATTTTGTTTCATGTGCAGACCAGACCCTAGATTGTAATTGTCTCTGTGTGTTTGGAGTGTGCAGGCCATGAAATTAGGAGGATCATAAGAAGGAAATAAGAGATTTTTAAAAAAATATTTTATTTATTCATTTTTCAAGCAGAGAGAGAAAGAGAGAGAGAGAGAGAGAGCACACCAGGGCCACCACCTTGTGGTTCTGGCTTATGTGGGTTCTGGGGAATTGAACCGGGTGTCTTAGGCACTAGAGGCAAGTGCCTTAACTGCTGAGCCATCTCTCCAGCCCAGGAAATAAGAGATTTTAAGCATGGGGGAAGGAGGATAATAGGATAATACCTGACATGAGGGTAGAAAGGGCATCTTTGAGGGGAAGAAGAGGACCCAGGTGCAAAGGAATAGGAGGTGGAGTGGCAGAATAGGGTCAGTAGAACAATGCATGCTCATGCTATAATAAAACCTATTACCTCACACACTAATTTAAAAACATGCAAATAAATACATAAATAATTTAAGTATAAGTAAAAAGTAGTAAATAAGATTTAAAGCAACACACAAATATAGAATGGATAAACAATTTATATAGTGTCTTTAATGGAAAATTATACAACAATGAAAAGAAACCACTACAGCCTTATCTATTATTTACATATGTAATATATATATATATATATATATATATATATATATATATATATATATGAGGTATAGTGTGAAATGTTAATATATGTATATAATCTGCTATGATTACATCAAAGTAATGGGAATATCAGTTACAATGTGTGTATTATAGCATTTCCTGAGGATGGTCATCCATTTAACAACTATAATAGAAAAATAGGGCTAGAGTACTAGGAAGAGTGAATAAGGTCTTTAGTCATCTCTGGAAAAACTAAGCCAGTACCTTAAAACAACAAAATGAAAAACAATCAAATGAAATCACACACACACACACACACACACACACACACACACACACACACACGTTTGTTTGTGTGGCGTGACTCCATGCAAAAGAAAAATCATTGAAATCATGATAACTTGGAGTCCCACAGCAGATCAGCCTGCCACATAGAATATCAACCTAGGCATGTTGAATGAAAGGCCTATGAATTTCATTTCATCCTATACAAAATGAGGATTTTTTCTTTCTTTTTAAAAATATCTTTATTATGAATAAGTATGTATATATGAGCAAATCTTGTGAATGTGTCCCCATTTCCCTCCCCTCTGTCCCATACCCACTGGGGTCCTTACTCGGTGCACATTCTGGATCTGTCCATAGGTTAGGGGGTATGAACTGCACCAGAGGTAGCCAGTTTTTCTGTGTGTGTGTGTGTGTGTGTGTGTGTGTGTGTGTGTGTGTGTGTGTTTCCTTCCCCCTTGTGTATTGTTGCTGAAGGGGGCAATGTCTCTGGATATTCTGCCCCACCATGGCTCTTACAATCTTTCTGCCCCCTCTTCTGATCAGTTCCCTGAGTCATAGTGGGTGAGTTTTAAGTGTGTGATTGGTCTCCTGTTTGTCTCATCACTTTCTTGTAGGTTTCATTTGGGCCCTTGAAAGCTTGTGCTAAATAGTGGAGATATGGATGGAGAGATGGCTCAGTGTTAAGTAAAATATGATTCTGCACAAGCATGAGAGCCTAAGGGATGTGAGACCACCCAAGTTCAAATCTCCAGAACCCACATAAACAGCTGAGGGTGGTCACTCATTCCTGAAACCCCAGTCCTATGGGAAGCAGAGACTGGAGAAATTGCAGAGCTCCAGAAGGGCAAGCTTCAGAATCAGTGAAATCCCCCTTGCAAGGAAAATATCAGGTGGGTGAGTGACTGGGGAAACTCCCAAAGTTCTCCTCTGGCCAGCACAGGGGGGGGGCCTGGGGCTCCATAGCCAACCCAAGCACATGGGACAGAGCATCAGCATATATATATATATATATATATATATATATATATATACATATACATATATATATATATATATATGCATAGACCACACAAATCACACTCATCACAACACATACATGCAAAAAGAGAGATGGGGATGAAAAGAGAGAGAGAGTGGGAGAGAGAGAGAGAATATTTGTTCAGTGGAGCCCCAGACTATATCTGGGCCCAAAAATATATTGGAGCTCAAGAATGGGTTTCAGCTAGTAGCTATTCTATCTAAAATAGTGCTTTTAAAATAAATTTATAAGGAACTGGGGAGGTGGCTCAGCAGGTGAAGTACTCGCTGCAAAATATGAGGGTGTGAGTTTGGGTCACCAGCATCCACATCAAATGTCAGGTGTAGGGGCATGTACTTGTTACCCCAGAGCTGGGAAGGCAGGGACAAGGAATCCCTACTGCTCACTGGTTTGCAAGTCCAGCCAAATCAGTCAGCTCTGTGTTCAGTGAAACAGTCTTTGTCAGAACTAAAGGGAAGAAAAGCTGCGGTTATAGAGGCCTAAAGTTGGCCTTGCTGCCCTTGAGGCCAAGATGCATGGTGCTCCTTTACACAAGTTGCTACTTATACACATCTTTCAACTTCTAGGGTAGCCTGTACTTTAACAAATAATTTTGCTTTCATCATCATTATTGTTTTCTTTTCATTAACAAAGAGTTGACATTTTTATTTTTCTTCACACGTGGCTGTCTGTGCATAACAAAGTCCAAATCCTCAGTCATTTTAATTACTAGCATATTCCTGGAGAAAATTGCAACAGTTTACATTAAAGGACTCCCTGCAGGAATTTGAACAGTAGGTATCCAATTTTTTCTTTAAGCAAAAAGGCACTCAAAACAGTGAGGGTTTTAAAACAGATGAAATGAGGACCAAACCAAGCTTTGAGGAACAGCATGGAGATTTTGCAATGGTCAAGATGAGATCATCTGCTGAATTATTTGGGTAATTAGTCTTCATTAGCAAATTGCAGAAAATTACAATGCACTGTAAGATATAATAACATGCCTGTAGACTGGCATTAGTCTCAGTTCTGACCACTTGCAAAAAAGATTGAGTCTCCATTTTCAAGTATTCTTTTCTAGAAAATGGATTTTGTGATTTCCTCTTCAAAACGTTTCCAAATCTTAATAATTTTTGCATTTAGTAGAGGTTATCCTGATATCATTATGCTTCCATCCAGCATAAGAGAATTATATCTCTAAGGACTTCACTGACTACCGGGCAACTTTCAAGATAAAAGCAAGGAAAGAAAGTTCAAATGGCACAGTTCATTTATTCATGCTCTTCTTTAAGGTGATGGAAAACGCAAAAGCTAGGATGGTTTCATTTCATATTTCAGAAACCCTCTCAGAGAACATAGCTGGCATCAATAAAAGGAAGTGAAATCCAAGTCCATCTTCTAAGGAAAGTATTGAAGGAAACTAAACTCTTGACATACATCTTGGAAAAGCCATTCCTTATTTCCTAGATTTCTAGGTGCCTGTGTGAAAGTCCATATGAAAGAATGAAATGCACCCCATAAATGGTCACCAAGAGGGATTCTAATAGAACTGGAATATCACTTCTTCTCTAGGAGAAGAAATCTGCAGCATGACCCGAGGGCGAAAGGATAATAAAAAGAATAAAATCAGGCTGGATTTAAGCACTAAGGTCGTATATGTTTTCTAAGAAGCAATTATTTTTCCCCAAGTAGAATGAGAAGCTTTTCACATTGCGAAAGCTGTGTCAGACTTACCAGGTTACACCTCCATGTTCATGCATTTTTATAACCATATAAGAATGACCTTGGAAAGAAAAATAAATAAACAGACCATTGCTTCTAGAAGAAAGTTGTCCTCAGAGCTATCTCAAGGCATGTTACTTTGAAAGTGTTACCATCATTTAATTACAATAATAATAATAATATAATAAAAGATTCAAAACCTGAGGTACTTTCAATGTATGTCCCCTATGACTTGGGTGTTTTATTGAAGCTTGGAACTTCAATTTTCAGATGCCTGCCTGGAGGATGTGTCCTTGACAGTGAATCCTGGGGACCAGCCATGATATGTGTATGGGGGCAGAGCTGGTTTCTAGCTGGAGGTATGCAGAACAGTCTGAGCTCTGGCAGATTCCCTGCTGATTGCTGTCCATTTGTGCTTTGTTTCTTTTGGTGTTTGCTGGCTGGTGATGGCTTCTCTCTGCTTGTATTCATGGAAACAGCTTCTTCCACCACTGATGGAACTTCCCCCTGGATCTGCATGCTCAAAATATATCCCTTCCTCCCCTAAACTGTCCCTGGTTTGGATGTTTTTCCCTCCAACATGAAGCTGTCTACTACAAAAACAAAGTCAGATACAAAGTTCTGTCAGATGGATGTCCTTCTTAGTGTTTCCATGATAGCATAGATTTTGATCTAGTAGAAAGATTTTAATCTAGTGGGAAAATGGCTCAGAGGTTAAAAGTACTTATTTGTAAAGCCTGTTTTCACAAGTATAATTTCCCTGTAACAATGTAAAGCCAAACACACAAAGTATCAAACACATCTGGGGACTATTTGCAGTGGGAAGAGGCCCTGGAATGCCCATTCTCAGTCTCATTCTCTCTTCTAATTCTCCTCTTGCTCGCTCTCTCTTTTCTCTCAAAAAGTAAAAATTTCTTAAAGAAATAGAAATACTTTATTGACAAAGTTTGCTGACTCAGCTAGTCTAGCAAGCTCTATTTTTCTATGGATCTCCTATCTCAGCTTCCCAAGTTCGAAAATTATAATCAGACCACCAGACCACCATTCCTGCTCAGCATTTATATGGGTGAGGAGGAGAACCTGCCCCAGGAAAAAAGCCAAAAAGTTACTATAAATCAATAGATATCAAATGTGAAAAAAGTCACTCTCAAAACTCAGTTTATTTGAGAATGGTGAAACACACCAGAAGTATATCAATCAACTCTAACACATAGCCTCATCTGACATGGAATTAGCTCTTCCAATGCATGCCTATATACTGACTTTGGGTTGGTATTACCCCAGTGTTAGAGGGAACTATTATCTTTTTTGATGGCTTGCAGTCTCTCCTATGCTGAGTGTGACATCGGTTCCCTCTTTGTCACACTGTGGGCTCGGTTAGGCGGGTTGGGTAAATGGGCCTACTGTCAGCTGTGCTGGACGCTGTGTGGCTGAGGGGTGGCACGGATCCCATGGATTCCCCACATCTCTAATGGTTCCTAGTGCTGGTGGTTTCAGGAGGGGAGGGAAGCTGTTGTGCTGCTTGGCTGGCCCATGCTGTTTTCTTCAGAAGCTGCTCAGCTGCTTTGTGAGCTTTTCTTTTTCTTCAGTTTTTTTTTAACTTTGTGAGGACAATGTGAGTGGAGTATCCTTTCACTGCTGTTCTGCTCATAAAGAATCCCTCCACTGTAATTCTGCTCCTGCCTGTTCAGGCAGGGCAAGGAGCATAGCTCTTTTCAGCTGATGGCCAGAGTAGTGGCTGCAGCCCAATCTTGCTGGTCTCTCCTGCTTCTCTGCTGGAGCTAATAATTTCTTACACACCTTCACTTTTTGGTAGAAGAATGTATTGGGTGGTATTTCTGCCTCTCCTCCCTACCCCCAGGTTGCTTTTGGCATGGCTGCTATACCACCAATTTAAATAGAAGTAAGAGCTATTTATGATGCAGCAGGTATCTGTGGACCTTAAATCACATACAAGACATGTAGAAGCTCCAGCATAATGGCAGGCTGGGACTGAATCAGAACTACATGTCTCTGCTAGTCATGGGCTAGAAATGAGAATCCTGCTTAAAGTTAGTATTCTCACTCAACAAAAAGGTGGGTTTCTACCATCATCCTTCTCACCAGTTCCCATTATTTAGTTGTAAGGTCTCTGAAATTCTATAAGTATTTAATTTATTGTTACCTCAGGGTTAAAAAGCAGCCATTTCACACCAACATCTATGGTGGTAGTTTGATTGAATGTCCCCCAATAGATTCAAAAGTGTATTAAAGGTTTTCCCCAGCCTTCTGACTGAAGGAGTTGTCAGTCACCTAGGCAGGACCCTAGGGTCCAGCCCTAAGGTATTTCTGGGGAGGATGTGGAAATTCCAGCTATATATATGCAAAGAGCAGTCTGAGCTGAAGTCTGAGTTCCTGCTGTTTGCTAGTTGGGAGTGTGATTGCTTGCTTTGGAGGTGCTGGCGTTGGGTTTCTCTCTCTGCTTGGATCTGTGAAAGGGGACCAGCCTTTTTCTTCATTATTGAACTTCCCATGGATCTGTTATTTTAATAAATACTTTCCTAGTGCCTAGCTTGGAGATTCATCCCCATGGCATGTGGCTGACTGAGACATCCATGGTCCATAAATGAAGATAATATTGTAAAACTGAAAGGGATATAATCTTTCTAGTTTCAAGAGAAGCTAAGAAATTAATTTGTTTAAATTTGGCTGATTAGTTATACTTGTGAGTATAGAATGAAAGTCAGAAGGGAGGTAACTACCAGTAGCTAGAAGCCCCTGTCTTAGTGGCATAAAGAGCAGATGATGTGCCATATAGCTGGCATGTAGTTAAATCTTCATATGACTATCTTGATAAGAGCTATTTTTTGACAATATTGGGAGCTAGCAGGGGGGATTTTGAAAATAAAATGAATCCTTCTCAGTCATGGGATGCATGCACTCCATTGGTTTCCATTTTGTTCCTATTTCATGTTTTAGGTAAGGTCTAGACCTCAAGAAGAATGTCTCAGATCAGAAGGAGCTATTCTTGGTGATAGAGGTAATTTGTGCCATACGAGCCAAGCATTGGGAAAAGGTATATATCATATTTTATATCTCCCTAGGAACAAGATTAGGCTAATATTTATTGTAGGAATATTTCTTCATGTAAAACTAGGTTGCACTTCCTCCATTGAAACAAAATAAAGAAAAAGAAAGGTTCGTTTTGCTGAGAGGTTTTAATTTTTTTTTAAATATATATTTATTGTCCATAATGAGTTACATTATTTAGTGGGGAAACCATGCGTTGTTATCCCGAATTCCCCAATTCCCCCTGGGGTAGTTTTTATTTTTTTTACAAAGGTTTTTACTCTTACATCCCCGCTCCCCTGCTCCCAATTTCTCCAAGTACTCTCCTGAGTGGGGTTATTGGTGTTCACTGTTGGGTAGCCAATGCCTTAGTCAGTGTCTGGTAAGGCACTGTGCCTCCCTCTATTTCTACCACTCTGTTGCTCTTAAATTCTTCCCTACCACCCCTCCTTCCACAATGGTTCCTGAGCCATCTGTATTAGTGTTGAGCTCTCTGTAGCCTCTGGGTATCTGACTTGAAGTGTCTGTCACTGTTCTCCTAATGCTGGTTGTCAAGCTAGGAGCAGGTGCAGAGCTCATGCTGTGACTTCTGCTCTCACTCCTCAAGTGTCCCCGTTGATGTGGTATCACAGTAGGAATCTGGCTAACTTTTATTATTATATGTATGCATCTTTGATCTCCTCAAGGTTTCTTTTTTTTTTTTACCATATGTAACATATAGCTTTTCCAACCAAGAGTGAGACGAACTTGAATTAAAGGGGAGATACATTAGTTATTTGAGAGAATTTTTGGTGTGTAAGCCTAATCTTCTTATTCAGAGAGCAGTGGGGGCTTCTCTCTGGATTCTGAGTTTCCTTCCATGGTATTCTGACTTGGCTTCCAGTAATTAATATAAGTTTTCCCCACCAGGCGAACCTTATGTCCACTCAGAGAACAGTTAGTTGTCCATGTTGGCCGAGTGCCTCTATTGCACATGTGTGTGCTTCTTTCCTCTGGTTGGTTTTTTAGCTTGTAGGGTCCCCTGCTTGTTTATGTTGTTGGTGACTATTGTCCTCCAGCAACTGCCACAGCACTTTTTAGCACTCAGAGGGAAACCAGTTTCCATCTATCTTGCCCTATTAGTTCTATCAGGGCAGTTTGATGTCCTGTGACCACAGCCTGTTATGTCTTCAGCAATGGAGTCTGGCTTTTTGTGTTATGACAAGGACCTGCATTGGTCATTGTTTTGAGGATCTCATGGGTCTCCCTGGCCAACAGTTTACTGTGGAGACTAACTCAATTCTGGGCCTACGATAAGCCAGCCTGAGCCCATAGTTTTAGGGTTACACTTTTTCCATTTTCTACGGGTCACTTCTGTCCAGACCACCCACCCCATTATTGGTGATTTTATCTTGTAAAATCATATGCAGAGGGAGGATTTCTATAGAACTGATTCATGTTGTTTAACTTATATGTAATTCCCTTTGCAAATCTCCTGTACTCTTGCAATATCCTCCCACACCCTACATTCTTTCCCTCACTTAGCCCATTAACTATTTCCTCCCTCTCCTTCTTCCCTGTTGATCCCAGTGAGGAACTACATATGTGACAGGATATGAAGCATTTGTTATTCCTTGCCTCTGTGACCTCACATAGAATGAATTTTAGCCAATACCATTCATTTTACTGCAAATTCAATTATTTCATTGTTTCTGAAATCTGTATAGAATTCTACTATACCACATCTTCATTATCCATTCATCTGGCATCTGGGCTGATTCCAGTTCCTAGCTATTGTGAATGGAGCAGCAGCAAACATGGCTGAGCAGGTGTATCTGTAGTAAAGAGTGGAGTCTTTAGGGTATATGCCCAGGAGTGGTGTAGCTGATTCAAATGGTAGATATACTTTCTTCTTTCACCAAAGTTACCATATTTATTTCTAGAGTGGTTGTATAAGTTTGCAGTCCCACCAGCAGTGGATGAGAGTCTTCTTCACCCACAGCCTTGATAGCATTTGTTGTCATTCACTCCTATGATGAATGTCATCATGACTAGAGTAAGATGGAGTCTCTAAGTTGTTTTGATTTGCATTTCTCTGATGACTAAAGATGCTGAACATTTCATGTAGTATGAATTGGTCATTTGTATTTCTTCCACTGAAAATTCTCTGTTCATTTCTGTAACCCATTTTTATTGGATTGTTTGGCTTTTTATTGCTTAGTTTTTTTATGTCATTTATAGATTATAGGTATTAGACCTCAGTCAAAGGTATAGCTGGTAAGGATTTTCTCCCATTCTGTAGATTGCCTATTGGCTCTATTGATGGTTTGCTTGTCTGTACAATAGCTTATTAATCTCATGAGGTCCCCGTTCAAAAGTGTCTAATTCTCTGTGCTACTGGGGTCATATTCAGAAATTCTTTCCCTACACCTGTATTGTGGAGTATTCTGCCTTCTTTTTCTTCCAGGCATTAGATTTTCAGGTCTTATATTGAAGTCCTTCATCCACTTAGAGGTGATTTTTGTGCAGGGTGAGAGAAGGTCTAGACTCAGTTTACTAAATGTACTTATCTAATTTTGCCAGCAGCATTTTTGAAGATGCTATCTTTTCTCCAATGTGCATTTTTTGGCCTCTTTGTTGAAGATCAGGGATTTATAGTTGCTTGAATGGTGACATGGGTCTTCTATTATATTCTATTGATCTATATGACTGTTTTTGTGCCAGTACCATGTTGACTTAATTACTATGGCTTTGTTGTATATCCTGAAATCAGATAGAGAAATTCCACCTGAAGTATTTCTTCTACTGAGGGTATTTTTGACTATCTGCTGCCTTCTGTGCTTCCACAGAATTTGGAGTCTCTTTTTTATAACTTGGTGAGCAATGTTGCTTGGATTTTTATTGGAATTTCATTGAATCTGCACATTGCTTTTAGTAGCATGGCTATTTTCACATTATTTCTTCCAATCCATGAGCATGGAAGGACTTTCCATCTTCTCTTGTTCTTGTCCAGTTCTTTCTTCAACACTTTTAGTTTTCATTGTATAGGTTTTTTATTTCCTTGTTTAGTGAAATTCCAAGTTTTTTTAATTTTTTGTGGCTATTCTAAATGGGACAACATTCCTGATTTCTTTCCCCATATGCTTTCTTTGTGCATATAGGAAAGCTATTGATTTTTGTGTATTGATTTGCTATCCTGCCAGTAGATATTCTTTTGGTGGTGTCTTTGGGTCACTATGTACAGAATCATGTCATCTGAAAATTGAGCTAATTTCATTTTCCTTTTTCCAACACAAATCCTTTTTATTTCTTTGTTCTTTTCTTATTGCTTGAGTTAAGACTTGTAGTTCTATGTTAAAAAGCAGTGGTGAGAGTGTGAAGCACTTATTCTAGAACTTAATCGGAACATTTCTAGTTTTTCCCATTTATTATGATCTAGGCCTCAGGTGCTTTGGATATCACATTTATTATGTTGAGATATGATCTCTCCATCTCAAGTCTCTCCAGTGTTTTAATCATGAAGGGATGCTGTATTAGTCCTGTTCTACATATATTAAAATGATTATGTGGTTGCATTGTTTAAGTTTGTTTATGTGGAGTATTGTGTTTGATTTCTGTATTTTCAACCATCCCTGTATCCCTGGGATGAAACCTACTTGATCACAAATAAGCTTTTTTTGGATGCTTTATTGGATTCAGTTTGAAAATATTTTATTGAGAATTTTTGCATCTTCATTTATCCAAGCTACTGGTATATAATTTTATTTTCTTTTTGTGTCTTTGTCTGGTTTGTTATTAGTGTAATGCTGTTCATAGAAGGAGTTCAGGAACATTCCTTCTTTTTAAACTACATTATTTATTTTTCAAGCAAGAGAAACTAGGTACTCAGGAACTGTTCTTGGGTTGTTAGGTTTTGCAGGCAAGCACCTTCACTGCTGAACCGTCTCTCCATCCTGCATTCATTCCATTTAAAATGTGTGGAATACCTTGAGAAGGACTGGTTTTAGTTCCTGAATGAAGGTTTGGTATAATTCAGAAGTGAATCCATCTGGACCTGTTAGATTTTTCTTTCATTTAAAAATATTTTATTTATTCATTTTTCAAGCAGAGAGAGAAAGAGAGACATAGATAGAGAGAGATAGCACCAGGGCAACCACCTTGTGGGTCTGGCTTATGTGTGTACTGCAGAATTGAACCAGGAGCCTTAGGCACTGGAGGCAAGTGCCTTAACTGCTGAGCCATCTCTCCAGCCCCTGGACCTGTTAGGTTTTTCATTAGCTTTGTTGTAGTCTACTCCACATTGCTGGGATGAACATATAAGCAGACAGTTTATGGGAGGAATGGGTTTATTTCAGCTTACAAATCGAAGGGAAGGTCCATCAATAGCAGAATTAACTGCTTACTTCCATATATCCAAGAAGAGAGAAAAATCAAACAGCCATAAAACACCAAAAAACAAGTCAGCCAGTGCTCAAACTGCTCTCCACACATTTGGGCTGGAATTCAGATCTGTCCCCAGTGATAAGACCCTTCTAGCAGAGATTGGTCTGCTAGGGAATGAACTTGCAAATTCAATTTTAATAAAACATCTAGTCTATGGGGCCATAAACCTACATGATAATCATCCAAATTACTATACTTTTTCAATTTTGACAGGAGTAATAAATTTGTTCAGATCATTTATCTGTTTGGGGGTTTAGCTTTGGTAGGTGGTATGAATCAAGAAATACATCTATTTCTTCCAGGTTTTCCAATTTTATGGAATCTAAGTTCTTGAAATATATCCTGATACGTCTCCCAATTTTATTGTTATCAGTTGTGACATATCTATTTTCATTCCATCTTATTGGTCTGCTCTTTTCTTTTTTCATTTTTTTTATCCCTGTGATGAAGGTCCTCAGAGGTTTATCATTCTTGTTTATTTTTTCAAAAACCAGCTCTTCATTTCATTAATTTTAAAATTGACTTTTTTATTTTTAATTCATTAATATCTGATTTGATCTGGATAATTTCTTTCCTTCTGGCACTTTTGGAATTAGATTATACTTGTTTTTCCAAAGATAGGTAGTTAAGTTATTCATTTATTTGAGATCTCTGTTTGTGTGTATTATAAGTATTTAGTGCTTTAAACTTCCCTTTTAGAACTGCCTTTATTGGTCCCATAAGTTTCGCTATGTTGCGTTTTAATTGTCATTCAGTTTCTTTATCAATAAATTGATACATTTATTGATTTCCTTTTTGATTTCTTTAACAACACATTCATGGTTTACTAGTGAGTTATTTAGTCTCAAGGAGTTGTGGTTTCTGTTATATTGTTGATTTCTTGCTTTATTTCATTGTGGTCAAATATAATGCATGGAATTATGTCAATTTGTTTCTGAATTGGTGGAGGCAGGCTTTATGCCCTTACATATGATCTATTTAACAGTTCCATGAGCTGCTGAGAAGAATGTGTATTCAGTAGAATTGTGGTTGAATGCTGTGTATTAAGTCCAGTTGATCTATAATGTTGTTTAGTGTCATTATTTCTGTTTGTTTCTGCTTAGAAGATCTGTCAGTCAATGACAGTGGGGTATTAAATTATCCCTTTATTGTATTGTTGTATTTGCATTTATATCTGGTTTATTGTCTAGTAGATTTTCCTTTATAAAATTAGGCTCCCCCTGTGTTTGGTGCTTATTAGTTTATGATTCTAATAACTTCTTGTTAATTTTTTCCTTTAATTGGTATGATATGACCTTCTTTATCTCTTTTAATTAATTTTGGCTTAAAGTCTTTCCCCTGGATACCATTTTCCCTAAGTAAATGGACTTTAAGAGAAAATTCCCTAGCCATATGGGACCATATGCTGACATGTACACGAAGTGCAATGTGATATTTGGCAAAGGGGGAACTAAAAGTTAAAGTTCCTGAAAGTTCCTCCTGGGTTACTAAAACTTCAACTACAGTCATGGTGGAGAATTAAATGCTGCCTGACCAGAGCAAGGATTATATTGGGCTGTATTAGCTTTGTAAAACACACAACTTATTTATCTTTCTGTATGTCACTCAGCATCTCTGTGACCAGCTGCGACACCTGTTCTGATTTTCAGTTCTCCTAAATCTTCTCCCTTCAAGCTAAACCTGTGCATGTTTCTGAGGTATCTCGTTCTATATCTCAGTGCTGCCCACACCTACAGTTCATCCCTTTATTTGCTTCTATTTTTACAGATCCAGTTATTGCTTCCTTAATACCCATTTTTAATATTTGTAGGCCCCTTTATAGCTTTCTATGCTTCCAGATGCAGATTCTTTTTCCTGATGCAAGAATACAGGACCTGATGCCATATAAGAAAAGCTTCCAGTGCAACTCCATACTATCTTCCACTAGAAGAAGTTATTATGTCCTTGAAGCTCTGAAGTTTCTTTATTCCCCCATTTCCCTTCCAAAAATGGCATCTCTTCTTTTTATATAACCAATGTCACTAGAGTGACCGTCTCAGAGCTCCCTCCCCCTCCTGAAACCACTTGCAAAGGGTCCTTTAGTCTCTGTCACTAGGGACCCAGACAATCTGGGTTTTTGAGCTCATACCTCCACCAGCCCCCTCTCACTAACCATCTCCTGATGTCCCAAGGGACATAAAAGCACTTCTGCCACCAACCTCACTCCATATTTCTGCTTCTTCTACCCCTCCCCTTGCCAAGTGTCTATTTCCCTCTAAGCTTCGGCTTTCTGTTTTATTGTAACAAAAGCACTTTCTGTCTCTTCTCATTATCTAGTCCTTCCTTTTCTTTTATCTTTCCCCTTTCTTTCTGTTAATTTATTTTTTTTTCTTTTTGACAAAGTGTCTTGTTGTTGCCCAGGCTGACATGGAACTCACTCTGAAATCTGAGGGTGACCTTGATCTCACAGTGATCCTCCTACCTTGGCTTCATAAGTTCACAAGTGTGTGGACTAAAGCTGTGTACCACCATGCTCAGCTTCATCCCGTTTTCTATTTTTTTAAAAAATAAAACAGTTAGATCTACTCTCCCCCAACCCAATTCTGCTGACGGTCTTCTTTGATGGGGTTCTTGGTATTCATTTTGGGAACCAAGAGGCCTCAGTCAGTCTCTGCAGAGGGAGGGATGGCTCCTGCTCCCTATTCTAACCACCATGTCACCCACAGCACAAGCAGACATCTGGGGCTCCCTCTCCCAATCACCTCTCTTTCTCCCTTGGCTACTCCCTTCTCCATCAACAGTTGCCTATAATTGTTGTCCCAGGCCCTTCTCCATGTGTTACAAGGCCTAGGCAGGAACTGCCACCTATGTCTTTTTGTCAGCCTTGAACAGCTCAGAAAGCATGCCATCTCCCCAGCTGGCAGATTCGTCCTTGCCCCTGGCCATGTTGTACAGCCATTAGTGGGCTGGTATTGGACAACTGCAACAGGTTCCCTCTTCTATGTTTCCCCCTTTTCCATTTCTTAAATCTACAGAGACAATTAAATAATGTTTTATGATCTGAGTCTGGTCTCAGCCACTTTCTTGGATGCCCAGCCACACCTGTCAATAACATCTCCAAGAAACAAGGCTTTTAGACTGTGCTTCCTTTCTGGCAGCTAGGTTGCTTTTGTTGTTTGAAATTTATCAGCCGGCTTCAGAATGCATGCTTTCCCAAACAAATCAATGTCATCAACACTGTGGGGTAAGCTTCTTTTCAACAGAGTTGAGCTGCTAAAGATGGTGTCACACACGCTGCTCTTACTATTGCTTTATTTAGATCATTTTGTTACATTGCCAGGAGTAATGTATTTAAAATGTTCTTGCTGGGGAAATGGCTCAGAAGTTAAAGGTACTTGCTTTCAAAGCTTTCTAGCTCAGGATTCGATTCCCCAGTACCCACATGAAACCAGATGCATGAATTGGTGCATACATCTAGAGTTCATTGGAACTTCAAGAAGCCCTGGCACAAGCCCATCATATTACATTCTCTCTCTCTCTCTCTCTCTCTCTCTCTCTCTCTCTCTCTCTCTCTCTCTCTCCCTTTTTGCCCCTCTTTCCTCTCTTTCTCTCTCTATTTGAAAGTGATTTAAAATACTTTCAAAAATAAATACAATAGTCTTTAAAATAGTAACAAAATCAGTGTTTTCCCAAAGAAAATATTGACTTTTTTTTCAAAAAATAGAAGAGAGACTCTTTTTTCTTTATGCACCTCCCTCCTTTATGTGTGTGCATTCCTCCTTTCTGTGTACTCTTAGGAGGGAGGGAGAGAAGGAGGCAGGCAGTTGTATCTCTTGCAGTCAACCATGACCCTCTTCCCTCATCTGGCCATCTAGGACATCTGTCTATTTTCTGGTGCTTCTTTATGTACAAACTGCTTGTTTCTGGCGATGCTGAGTGGGTTACATGGAAGGGAAGGCAAAGTTAACAAGGGACATGCCATAAATGTCTCCAGATGTGTATAATTAACTATAATATTGCACAGTAAATGGTGTTTATTGGCAAATATATCATAACTTCATTAAAAGTCATATTTACAGATTTTTCCTAGGAAATGAAGCCTTCTATGTTCTGGAATTTAATGAGCATTCATTTTTACCTTGTTCAATTATTTCCAAATCCCCACCGCCACCTCTCTTCCTCTCCGTAGGGTGGAAAGCATGAAGCCAAATTACAATAGGAATGCAATTAGCACCTGACAGAGAAGCCCACTTCCAAGAATCTTTTCCAAAATTGAAATAAAACTGTTTCTTCTTGTTGTCAATTATAAACAGGTAGATTCCTTACACACTCACCCACAAAAGACATTAAGGAACAATCATAAAACACTAAACTGGGTTACTAGCAAGCTTATGGAAATGAACTCTATGAAAATAGTCATGTCTGAGCCAATAAAGACCAAGTCTAAATCTTTCAAGTGAAGATGCAGGAGTGAACACTTATAACAGAAGAGGATCAGAGGCAACCTCATTATCAGAGACTGAATTATTTTAAGCTTTTCCTTCTTTGAGTGATCTAATCATCTCTTTCTCTTCCCAGTTCCACTTTTTTTTTCTTTCTTTCCCCTCCTTTTATCATCTCATTTCAAGTTTCAAAGGGAATATCCTGGCTGATCTATTATGTAATCTAGGAATCTAGTCCCATGATTTGTAGATCCGTTTCCACCCACTTAAAAATATCTAATTGGCTTTGATTAAAATAGAAACTTTCATATATAAACATATTACAAATTGGTTATATTCCTGTCTGGTTTTACACTTACAGCCCTTAACCACTGCCCACATTTCACTGAAGACCCTCCTCAGTGGGTTTATCAGCATTCATCACTATAGGGTCATAAATGCACCTGTCTCTGTTTGTGGGGGGCAAAACCTCAGAGTACTCTTTCTCATCTTGTAGCTCTTGTATTCTTCCTGGCCCCTCTGGCTCAGTGTTCTCTGAGTCTTGGTGTGTATGTGATATGTCTGCTTTGCTTTTGAACGCTCATTAGCCTCAGATTTTCTGCCTTTGATGTAGGATTTTGGGGTTCAGAGAGGGTCTGTGAACCCCAACTTTTGGCCTTGTCTCTATTTTAACAAATTGAGAAAACACACTCTGAAAAGGATAAATTATGAATTGAGTTTATTTAGGAAGAAATTATGAATTGTGAGGTTTATTCAGGAGGAACCAGAATCCAGAAAGAAGGCTAGCTGAAAGATTCGGGCCAGAAGAAAATTCTCCTTGCTAGGCTGGCAAAGCGAAACTCTATCACAGAGAAATCTCCAGGGGAATGTCTATAAACACACACACACACACACACACACACACACACACACACACACACACACAC
>PVHP010035066.1:0-18676 GCA_004024765.1 Zapus hudsonius | reverse complement strand
GCAGAAGAAAGGAAAATGACTGGATGATAGGACAGTATCTACTAAGCTTTTGTGCTTCTCAGAAGTTAACTAGGAGGAGATTCCAAGATGAGGGCTTTGAAGTGCTCAGTGACCACCATGGGTCACTACTGTCAAAGATGGGTGAGTATTGGGAATATGCAAGTTCAGTTATAAAGAGAGACTTGAACCCCACAAACTTTGGGGGACAGAACACAGGTTTTAAAAATGTTCAAATACCACAAACAGGGAGGTCTAATATGCAGGAGGCAAGAGAGGAACACCTACCATTGCAGGATACCATCAGTAATATTCCAGATATGTTGACAATGAATGAAGATAATTGCTTTAACATACTGTTTTACTGCTCTGTATAAATCTCTTGGTTAAGTTGTGTCTTTTAATGTCACTAAAGAAGCAATCAAGTTACAGAATAACCATTGCAAACAACTTCTCAAGTTAAGTATTATGAATTGCAACCCTTACTGGAACGTTAATATACACAAACACAGTCATACACTTCATGACAGTATTTCAGATAACACAGGGCCCCATTTATAGCAGTGGTCCCATAGACTGTAACAGACTGAAACACCCTTGCTGCCTAGACATTTTGGCTGTTAGAGTGTGCCAGCTTGACACATTACTCATGTGCTTGGTGTAACGCTGGTGGAAAGACACCTATTGCGCTTCCAGTAATATAAAAGCACAGCATAGGTTTGTGCTATATATAATTGGCAATGATAACAAATGACTACGTCACTTGGTCATGGATTTATGATGGAGTTCTTTGTATCATTTGTACAGTATGTTGACTGGAAAACTGTGTGGGGTTTTCTCCTCAGCGGCAGCCTCATATATCTCGTGTCTACCTGTCATACTAGTGACAGACCTGCAGCATCCAGGCTTGCGTAAGCAGCACAAACACATGTCTGCATGATGGGGAAACCACCTACCATGTGATTTTTAGAAATGCATCGGTCATTAAGTGACCTGCAACTGTATAGCATCTTGTTAACCCCACCTTTAAAAAGAGGTCTTAATATTTTACAATCTCATTTCCTCCATGCATTTATTTATAAAGCATTTCTTAGTTCCTTCTTGATGGGAGATATAATTATATGTATTTCATTGCTATTCACATAAGCTAAGAACTGTCTGCCAAATTTTCACATCACATATAAATATACATCACAAAACTTAACCTCTATCTATCTAAATATAAGAAACAGGTTTTTAGACAAGATATGACATTAATTACTCAAAATACAAATATTTAAAAATAGTAAAAGTAATTTGACATTTTGTGAATTTTCTAAATTTTTATGAAACTATGCTAAAAGGCTAATTTTCTTATAAACAAGCCTTTTAAACCTTTAATAACAAGAATGCCAACTGAATTTTAAATCCTTCTGCAGGGCAACAGTGGTATATATTATTGTAACATTAAAATATGAACAATGTTCTGAAGATTCACCAGCTTTAAAACCTATATTGATTCACTCAATTCCTGGACCAACTATATGAAGTGCTGGGAATCTAACAGTCAAAAGTCAGTACCACCTCCTGGAACTGATCGTATGAGCTAACAGAGGCCCACAAAGAGCCAAGGAGAGCAATGAATGTGGCCCAGCACAAAATCATAAACTTACTTTAAATACTGCAAAACTGGTTTGTATTTGTAACTCAACTGTGAAATCTGTCAGCATGAGCTTTTCAAGTTTTTTATTACTTTTTAGTTTTTGGAGTATGAGCTCTTTAAATGACAACTTCATATTGCAAATCAAAGGGTTGGTGAAATGGCCAGTAAACAAATATAAATAAAAATATCAAATCATAAAGAGTTCTGATGAAAATGCAACAAGATGACACTGATTGTGACAGCCGCACTTCCGAGGTGATATTTAAAGTGAAACCTGAATATCAAGAGGGGACAGACGGTTAAAGATCTGGAGAAAAAAGGTTCCAGATAGAGAGAGTGGCCATATATCCAAGAGGAAAAGGAAACAGTGATGTGCTAGTAGATGAGTAGGGAGAAGCTTGAGGCTAAGGAAGACTTCAGGTTAGGATCCAAGCAACAAGCCGTCAGCTTGTTGTGATACTTACAGAACGGTGTTTAATGCCTATCAAAGAGCAAACTGAATCCCTATGATGACTGTCCACTTGACTTCAACACTTCCTAACTCATGCTCAGTTTTATGTCCCCACTCATTTCCTCTTCGCCCTTCAATCTCCACATCTTCATATACACATAGTGTAAATACGACCACCATCTTTATAAACTATCAGTTACCCTTCCCTTCCCCTTTTTTTGGTCTTTTACTATTTGTTGGAGAAAAAAAAAAAAACACCGAGTTTGTCCTACAGTATTTTCCATACTCTAGATTTTTCTTGTTCTGTTGATGTGAATTTTTTTTTGCAAGAGTGGCTGTTGCTGTTTCATGATTTCCTAAACATTGGTAGTTAAATCTAGAAGTTTAATCAGAATTGGGCTACACTATTTCATTAAATGTAATAAAATGCTGATATTAAAATTCTATTATTCCTTCTTGTCAACTGAAATACTGGTAGAAATAAAGAGAAAACTCCCTCGACTAAGTATTCTGTTAAGTTATAAGAATAGCAGAATACTTGATTCTCTTTATTTCTAATTTTCTAATGAATGGGTTGGTTATTTGAAGTGTATCAAGCAGGGAAATGTTAAAAGATCATTCTAGATGTTGTCTGGAGAATGATATGGAGGGAAAGCAAATGTGGCCTACATTATCGCCATATTCACATTAAGAAATGATGGGGCCTTGTTCAGAGTGGTAGAAAAGACAAAAAGAAACCGGATTTCAGACACACTTGGAAAGTCAAATCCAGAGGACATATATGGACAAGGGAAAGAAGACATCATGAATGAGTCCTAGGACTGATAGAACACTGGCCTAATGCACATGAGGCCCTGGGTTGGGGATCCCCAGTCCTGGGTTGGGGGGAACACACAAGTGGACGAGAAAGACCTCTAAATATTTGGCTTCTGCAACCTGGTATATGGAAAACATGGGGAGGAACAAACTTATAAAACAAAATCATCCAGTTATGATTTGCATGAAATCAAATCAATATTTACCAAATCATTACTACTGTATGTCTCTATATCTGGTCAAAAAATTAACAATTTTCAGAAGATAAAAATTAAATACCATTTTAGTATTTTTCTATAAATAATACTTTTTGCTAAAATAAACATGAAAGACAAGGTTTCTTTTTTTAGCCTAATAATTCTCTCACCTTTCCCCCTACTAAAGTATATATAAATGAAAGTTGTGCCCGGAAAAGTGCACTTTATGGGGAATTGAACCTGGGTCCTTAGGCTCTGGAGGCAAGCACCTTAACCACTGAGCAATCTCTCCAGCCCCCAGGCAAAAGCATTTTAAAGGATAGCAATGAATATTACTTTAACTCGGCTGACTTTTAATCCCTCACACATCAGCTAACATCCCTACAAGAAGGAGAGCTATTATACAGCAGCTGTAGGTAGAACAAAGAAGAAATGTAGCTCCAAGCAGCCGTCACTTAATACCAACCAACTAATCTTGGGAAAAGATGGAAATACCAGCCCATTTGTGAGACACTAACTTGCCATACCTCATTTCTAAATGAGGACTAACAAATTGTACTGCTGGGTTTCCCTTATTTTTCCCTATAAAACAAGAGGAAGAATGTAGAAGGATGTTGCAGTAAGCTTTGCACTGCTGGGACAAATAGGTGATCAAAAGCAGCTGATAGAAGTATTTAATTTGGCTCACAGTCTTGAGGGGAAGTTGCATGATGGCAGGAGAAAGCATAACATGAGCAGAGGCTGGACATCACATACTTGTCACAGCAGGTGGACAACAGCAGCAGGAGAGCTCTAGCAGAGGGGAGCTGGCTAAAGCACCCCCTAACCCATTCCAATAACACACTTCCTCTAGTAAAGCTCCACCTCCCAAGTTACCATCAGCTCAGAACCAAGCATTCAAAACATGAGGTCATGGGGGACACCTAATTCAAGCCACCACATAGGCTCAAGGGCAAAGGGAAAGAAAGTTCAACCTCAACATAAAACAACAAAACCAATTATTCTACCTTCTAAATGACCAAATTTCTAAAGCTATATTATCAAAGTTATCATGCAGAAAATAACTTATATAACAAATGATTCCCATACATAAAAATTTTAGGGTTTTACTCCTTTTTGATAAAACATATTTACAGAGTATCTGAGTACTTGGTGAAATAAAAATGACAGATGAAATCAGTCTTATGTAATCAATCATTCCTATACACATTACATTAGGAGTAATAGTTAAATAAGTCCTATTGATTTTTCATGAGGCCTTTAATTACATTTAGGTGTAAATATGTTTTATTTAATAATTGTTATGACAGGACAGAACATTCTTTCACGAATGCAAACAATAGCTCTGATTACAATACTGCCCCTGACAACTGGACTCTGCTGACTTACTCTTAGGAAGTCAAAGAAACAGTGCCACCATCTTAAAACAACCTACAAATAGGATATGCACAAAAATATTTCAAACACCATAAACACAAATCAACTATTTCAATAATTAGACTGCTATATCTTAGACTTAGGGGAACTGTTGAAAGAATGAACACTGGTTTCATTTACTAGGTTTGAAAGTAAGAATATTTAAGCTATGCCTGAAGGGAAAAAGGTTTTATAAGATCTTTCAACATAATGTCCACATTAACATAGAGTAATTCTGTGATTCTGTGCAGAGTATAAAACACTGTGAATTCTGAGAGCTACATTTTATTTTTAAATGCTTTCCTTGACATTTATTTTTAAAGAAACACAATTAAGTGCTTTGTGCTTCTGTGTATGTTCCTTACTTAGAATCACCATGAATGTTTCAATGCAAATTGGTTCCATCAAACATCTTTGCAGATGACAAATTATAATGTGAAGATCAAAAATGCATTGTCAAAAGATTTCCAAACTGCTTGTTTAAACTCCGAATGTACAAACACAGATGATATATTTATTAGCATTATTTGTAATACAAAATAAACTCTTAATATTTACATATATGACATAAGGCCTACAATGAGGCTGGCTCTTAAGATTCAAACTTCTTTGCTAATCTACCTTTTCCCAGTGAGATTTTTTTCACTTCCACTTTATTCCCACACTCTTTCTCTTGATAAAAACTTTCATGACATTTCTTATTCCTCATTCTCTATGTTCGTTATCTCAGCCTAGGTGTGGTTAAGAAACAAAAGTGTGGTTTAGATAGACAAACTCAAGACAATATTTCCATTCCCTTATTCTAATTGCTATTTCTTTGACCTCCTCACAGAAGCCCTCTACTAAATACTACTTTGGGTTACAAGAATTAGCATGATATAATTTCTACAAAATTGAACAGAATATAACCCAAACCACTTCAAATGACTTAGAGCCATGCAGACTCAGAATTTAAAGGATTATCTTTTCCTGGAAAACTTTGCTCACTGTTTAACTTCCAGTCATGCCAGAATTCTCATACACAAGTACATGAGAAGACTCACTCATAGGTACTTAACAATCTTAAAATATACAGTCAAATCAAAATAAAAGCAAAAACCCTGCCTGATAGCGGGTATTACCATACCTGTGGCGAGAAACATTTACACTTAACCTGCTTATGAGAGCTGTGTAAAACATTCACCAACTAATTCTATAATAGGCCATAAGCCACTTCAGAATCACTAAAATTTTTCAATATCTAATCAAAAGAAGGCTTTCTCTGTCCATTAAATCTTTTCAAGTCACAAAACAGGAGCATTGAGGACCCAGCTAAGACTGGGTACAAATCCACACTGATACCTATCTAGACAGTACATGATTTCTTCCAGGTATGTTCGGCAATGTGGCTAAGGAAATGGAGAAGCTACCTGCAATTCCAATGCAAGGGCGGGCAACTGACAGGCAGATGATGGCAGGAAAGTTGTCGTAAAAGGGGCTGAGAGAAAAAGTCGGCTGAGAGAAAGATAACAGGATCTTAACTGGCACTGAGGTTACTTGAGAGCCACCTTCATCTCTAAAGTGTGGTCATAGGAAAGCTGGAAGGTTAAAGTCAGAGACACTGAAAGGTATCACTTAGAGAACAATATATGTAAGTGGATTACTGGAAACAGGATGTGGTGAAAACAAAATCTATAGTAGTTGAGACGGAAGAATTCAAAGAGATGACATAAGATGTTGGCATAGGTCAGGCTTCAAGCCAGCTGCCAAACCTCTTTATAAATACTAAAAACTCGTCTAGAGCCTTAAAGGAACTAGCTATGTGCTTCAATGGCTTCGCCTAGACGCTTCATATGCAGACGCTAAGGCCACATCTGGAGCTTGCATTTTAAATAATCTCGTGTGTTTCCCACAGTCAAGTTTGGGGGTCCCTGGTACATACCCTAATATACAATACAAAAGATAATAATAGAAAGTAGACAGCCCATTGGACACTGACCTTAAAAGAGATCAACTGGAGATGTGTGCAAAGGAATAATAAGCACCAGGAATATAGGCATAAAACTAGAATGAGATCAGGAAGAGAAGAAATCAAGAGGAGTATTTACTTGACAGGTTAGGGGAGGGACCAAAATAGGGAGTGGGAGGGGAATGGGGATAGGGGATAAGGAGGGTAGGGAGGGAATTACACAAAAGTTAAGACAACATGAATCAGTTCCATAGAAACTCTCCTTCTGGCTAGCATTCTCCAAGATACAACCACCAATAAAGTGGGAAGGGGGACAGTCCGGACACAAGGTGGAAAGAGCTTAACCTTAAAGCCATGGACTATGAGAACTGGTAGATCCCCAGGCCCAGAATTGGGTTACTCCCCCCCCCCATACACACACACGGTGAGCTGTTGGCCAGGGAGACTCATAAGGTCCCCCAAACAATGTAGGCCATTGCCAAAACACTTGATTACCTGCCAGAGAAAAAAGACAAGACCCTGAAGATACCACAGGCTGTGATCACAGGACATCAGAATACCATGCTGGAACCAAACAGGAAATTAGCTCCCTCCTGGCTAGCCCTCATAGTGCTGGAGAGCCCTATGGGAACTGCTGGAGGACAACAGTCACCAATAGCATGAAGAACCAACCATACAGACTATGAAATCAACCAGCCGGGCAAGAAGTACACACTTGTACAATAATGGCATGCTGCCTATGTGAGTAACCAACAGTTCTCTGATTGGATATGAGGCCTGCTCTGTGGGAGAGAACTCATATCTAGTACTGGAAACCAAGTCAGAATCCCATGGTCAGGAAATGCTGACTTCAGAGAGAAGCACTTACTGCTCTCTGGAGAAGAGTGGGCTTACACACCAAAAAGTCTCTCAAATAACTTTGTATACCACCTTTAACCCACGCTGCTCTCACTCTTGGTTGGATAATCTGTTTTTACTTTACATATGGCAGAGAAAATAGAGGAGAACCAAGGTCCATTGATAAGACAAGAGAGCTCACTGCCCATCATGAATGGGCCACCTCAGCTGCATCTGCCAAGCCCAGGAGAAACTGCAGAGGAAGCAGCAACATGAATACTGCTCTCACTGCTAGCCTGACAACCAGCTCCAGGGCGATAGTGACAGACATGGTAATCAATCAAAACCCATCAAAGCAGAAATCCAGAGGCTACAGAGAACCCAACACTTGTGATGATTAGGTTTTGTTGTCAACCTGATCTTTTTAGTAATCTTGGATGTGTCTCTGATGTTGTTCAAAGGAAGGCTGCCCTCTCAGTAGGGGGCAGGATGTAGGAAACTCAGGGAAGCTAGAAATGAACATCCCTTCCTGGAAGGGCAGTGCAGGAAGGATATTTCAAAGACTCAGGAAGCCAACAAGCCTGGGATAGGAAGCCTGGGATAGGGTTGCAAGACCCCGACCCTAAGGCTATATAAAGGAAAAAGAAATCTCCCTCTCCCCTTGCCTCCCTGCCTGCCTGGCTGCTGATGATTGTTGTATATCTCTTTGTTGGCATTGGAATGAAACTTCATCAGCCTTCCAACACAGATGGAAGACCAGTGGCTCCCCAGGAAGGCTTTAGGCCTTCGGTGCGGGATTGGGACTGCTGAGGCATCCAGCCATGTGGACTGAGCAGCTACCAGTTCCTTGACTCTTGGGCTTGCAGACTGCAACTGTGGGGCTGTGATTGCTGTGAGCTAATCCAATAAATCCCTTTTTTGCTACAAATCATTCTGTTGCTTCTACACCTCTAGAGAATCCTGACTAATACAACAATAAATTAGACTGCCAACAGGCCTGCCATGGTTCAAGGAACATTGCAGAAAAGGGGGCAGAAAGGTTTTAAGAGCCACAGAGTGGATAAGAGTCCCATCCTCCCCAACCATCCTCCACAGGGACTTGCTGAGAGGCCTTCATGATTCCACATTGAAGACCATAACCCTACTGAGGAGTGCCCCAGGGTAAAGGGAACAGGGGCAAGGAGATAAAAGATAATATATATCTAAAACAATATAATATAATATATTCTTCAAAAAAATAAAAAGAATGAGAAGTCCTTTTCTTTATGGCCTCAAGAGTTTTATATTAATAGACATTTAAATAAAATGTTTTATAAAGATAAAGAGAATGAGACTTTTTGTAAATTTGCAAAAGAAAATTGGTTTCATAGTGTCAGCAGAGAAGCAAATTAAAAAAAAATTTTTAAATGGGAATGCCAGGGCCTCAAGCCACTACAAAGGAACTCTAGACACATGTACCACTTTGTGCATCTGGCTTTATGTGGGTACTGAGGAACTGGAACCAGGGTCATTAGGCTTTTCAGGCAAGCACCTTGACCACTGAGCAATCTCTCCAGCCCAATAGTCTTTATAATTTCTGTTTTCCATGCTCTCTGGAGCTTGAGATTTGAGAGTGGGTCCCACATATTGTTTTAATTTCCTAACCCCTTTCCTCTGTATGTCTTTAGGCTTATCTTCTGTCTTAAGCCTTCTAAGGGAAGGAGAAGCTTATGTTTTGCTTGCCTTCAATTACTTGTATAAAGATACAGCATACTTAAAAAATCAATTTGGGGACTAGAATTTCTAGTCTCACAGGAAAGGAGCTCAAAACCACTACTCCAACCTAACAAAAAGCTGAACTACAGCAGAGGGGATAAATAAGGAACAGAAAGGAGAGTGGTGGGAGGGAACTGTGGTCATGGTACATTCTGTATTTTTTAAATACTTGACACCAACAATTTTAATATTTTATTTATTTGCAAGAAAGAGAGAGAATGGGCATCCAAGGACCTCCTGCCACTTTGTATGTGCTACTTTGTGGATGTGGTATTAGGTGGATACTGGGGAATCGAACTGGGGTCATCAGGCTTTGCAGGCAAGATTCTTAACCACTGAGCCATTTCTCCAGCCCAATAAAAAGTTTTTTAAAAAGCTGAGTAATCAACAGCTCTTCTTAGATCCAGCAATTAAGTGGGCAAATGGGGCAAACCACTATCCCAAATTGGAGAAGCAGACAAACAGATACAGAGAAACATGATGTAGCAGTGCAGAAGCATAGACTGAAATGATGCTGGCAGCACAGGCTGGGGGGAAAAGCCTAAGTGGCAACGGGTAAACTGTTTGGAGGCTTGATGTGGACAAGAATCATAGTGAAAACCCCAGGGGGCTCACTGTGAAAGTTCAGCATACTTTATGAGTTTTATCTTCAGGATCTCAAATGGGTTCTTGCAGTGAATACTGGAAAGAAAAACAATCCCTCAATACTTCTTCAGGAAAAGGGAAAAGCAGCCATTCTGAAGTATACCAAAGCACTCTGTCCTGAAGCAGGTCAACCTGCTGGGTTTCCAGCAAAGCCTGATACACCTGACAGAAGAGAAATACCCAACCATTGCAGCATCTGGACTTCTGTCCCACATGGAAGTGGGGTGGTAAGCAGGGGTCAGAGAACTAGTCACTAGGTGATAGAGACCTACTCACAGAACCAATGAAGGCTCATCCTCACCCACATCTCACCAACACACCAGTAAAGGACAATCTCACATCATGCCAGGCGACCAGGAAAAAGTACCATGCACACTAAAGGCAAAACAGAGCTTGAAAATGGATAGTGATCATCGGAACCAAACTCAGACATGGTGAAGCTGAAAGTAAAAAGCAGGAATGTTTCTGGGTTTATCCTTGCACTCTCCATTTTGCCAGAAAAGAAGCTGGCTTCTCCTTATCTCTTGCCTAAAGGAGTTCCCTAGACCTGTTTTTCCATGAACCAGAACCTCTCCCTGGGAGGGAGGTCCCTTTCCCTAGAATTTAAATCTGAACCTGGCATTGTGGTTGGTTAAGCCCAGACCAATTAGCTATCTCTCAGGCTCACCTGAGCCTGAAGGGAGAGCCCACCACAATGAGGTTATAAATAGACCCTTATCAGGGGTGCTATGGTTTGATCCGTATATACATATACACAAAAGAATGTGTTCTGAATGCTCAATCCCCAGCTGCTGGCAATTTGGGTATTAGAACCTTGTTGCAGCTGTGTTGTTGGGGGCGGGCTTATAGAGGTTATATGGCAGCTTCCGTTGCCAGTTTTTGGCACACCTTCCTGCCGCTGTTTGCAGTGCTGTGGCGGAGGTGATGTCCACCCTCTACTCATGCCATCATTTTCCCTGCCATGATGGAGTCTCCCCTCAAGTCCATAAGCCAAAATAAACCCTTCCTCCAAAAGCTGCTTTTGGTTGGGTTGTCTCAGCAAGAGGAGTTAACTACAAGGAGCAAGGTCTCTTGCCTGCTCATTCATCACTCCTGAACCTCTAGGTTCTGGTAAGTCCCTCCTCATCTCGAGGAGAACCCTCCTGGCCCCTCTACCCCTTCCTGCTCTCTGCATGACAGGAGCTCTCTGCACTTTCTTTTCTTTCCTCTCTGTATCCCTTTTCATGTTTCATCCAGCCCACCATATGGGCTCTCAGAGCACTGGGGTATCCATTTCCCTTCCCTTGGTATTATACTTCCCTAAATAAATATAATAATTTCATAATTATCCTTCTCAGTTTGGTTTGCCCAATTGTTTGGTTAAACACAAACACAAAGTCATGTTTTGGAGTTCAAGGACTGTCATGGTTTGATCCAGATGTCCCCCACAAACAAATGAATGTCTTCTGATTGATAGATCCTCAGCTGATGGCAGTTTGGGTTTTACAACCTTGCTGGAGCTGTGTTGTTGGGGGCGGGCTTATGGGGTTATAAGCCAGCTTTCCCCTTGCCAGTGTTTGGCACACCTTCCTGCCGCTGTTTGCAGTGCTGTGATGGAGGTGATGTCCACCCCTCTGCTCATGCCATCATTTTCCCTGCCAGGATGGAGTCTCCCCTGGAGTCTGTAAGCCTAATAAACCCATTCCTCAACAAGCCGCTTTTGTTTGGGTTCTAGAAAGCTGACTAGAAAGCTGACTGCAACAAGGACTTTCCTGAACTCCCAACACACAACCCATAACAGAATTATAGACCAGGAATTTGAAACAGCTTTGATTAAAAATCTAAGGGCTTGGGCTGGAGTGACATCACAGTAGTCAGAAGCATTTGCTTACAAAGCCTAGTGGCCCAGGTTCAATTCTCCAGTACCCACATAAAGCCAGATACACAAAGTGGTGCATGCATCTGAAGTTTGTTTGCAGCAGCAAGAGGCCCTGGTATGTACCCTCTCCTTACCTCCTTCCCACCTTCTCTTTCTTTCTCTCCATGGATTGTTAATTTTTTTCATTTTCAAGCAGAGAGAACCCACATAAAATCAGGTGCACAAAGTGGTACATGCATCTGGGATTTGTTTGCAGTCTCAGGCCCTGTTGCAACCATCCCCTCACCCCCTTGATGCTTGCAAATAAATCATATTTTTAAACTTACTTTGTAAGAAATATTAAGAAGGGTTTGGGGGCATTTTTCTTTGAAACAGGGTCTCTCACTCTGCAGCCAACCTGTCCTGGAATTCAGGGTAGTGTGCCTGCCTGCCTGCCTGCCTGCCTCAGGTGTCCACCACCAGAGCAGCAAGAGTTCTTCAGAGAGAAGAAAAATGAAATGACTTAGAAGCATAGAGCTACACAAAGGGAAGGAAAATATCAGAGAAGAAATAAATGAAAGTGGAATGTTCTTTGAATTTTTTTTTCTTTTTTTCCCCTGAAGCAGTGTATCACTCCAGCCCAGGCTGACCTGGAATTCACTCTGTAGCCCTATGCTGGCCTTGAACTCACAGCAATCCTCCTACCTCAGTCTCCTCTAAGTACTGGGATTAAAGGCATGCATGCATCATCACAGCTGGCTGAAATATTATTATTTGTGCTTTTTTTCTTATTTGAGACAGGGACTCATGTAGCTGGGGCAGCTTCAAACCCACTACATCTGTAGCCTCTATTTCACTTATTCTCGACCTTACAGATAAAAACTTTCAGAATGATAATGGCAACAATGTGTTCAACTAGAAATGCTATTGTATATTTAAATACATGCTTATGTAAGAGTGAAATGAATGACTGCAATGATACAGTGAGTGGAAGGAAGGAGTCAGAGTATCTGGTGTTCACAAACTGAGTGCCCTTATTCAAAAGTCCAAAACCTGAAATGCTCAAAAACCCAAACAGTGTTTTTAGACATTGCTGGAGAGTGAGTCAGGGCTCTACCACTGAGTGGCACCTGCAGCTCTATAGCCTTTGAGCCACAGCTCAAAACCGCTTGGAATTTGAGGTTAGGAAGGCTCAACTAGCAGGTTGATGCAAACATTCCAAAATATGAAAAACACCAAAGCCAAATATGTCTGCTTCCAAGCATTTCAGATAAGGGGCACTCAATCTTTATGAAGTTATTTTAAGAAATCATTAAATATCCATTGAGTGGCAAAAGCACAAATATTGATAAGACCAGGTGCTGGCATGGATGTGGGCAACAAGATGAACGCTAATGCCTTGCTGGCGAGGCACAAAATGGTACAGACACTTTGGAAGACAGTTTGGTAGCTGCTTGCATAACTAAATATATTCGAAGCATTGCCCTTAGCCAAAAACATGTCCACACAAAACCTGCAACTGTGTGTTTATAGCAACTTTATTTAAAAATGCCAAAACTTAGAAGTAGCTAAAATGCCCTTTAGTATGTGTGTGGATATGCTGGAACATCCAGAGAATGGAATACTGCTCAGCACTGAAAAGATAAGCTATCCAGTCACAGAAGAGGCTGGGAAGAAACTTCAACACATATCACTATGCATATGACAAGGTACAGAAGCCAATATGAAAAGCCACCTGCTATACAACTCCAATATCCCATTCAGGAACAGGAAGAATAATGACAATAGAAAGGCCAAAGGGTGCCATGCACAGAGCACAGAAGAGTCTCAGACCAATGAAATTCCTCAGTATGGTAGCATAATGGAATGAGGCACAGCCTGAAGAAGGAACTCTACACTAAGGATTTCAGAGACAACACTGCATCATTAGAGAACCAACTGTACCAAATGTATCATTTTAGTGGGAGATATAGATTATGCGTGAGTGGAGGCAGGAAGTGTATGAGAATTTCTGGATCTTTTACTCAATTTTGTTGTGAATCTAAGACTAATGGGAGCAAGTAAGATCTGTTAAAATTAATCTTAAAATTATTTCATATTTGTACATTGTTATTGTTTGATACAGGTGTCCCCCACAAACAAATGAATGTGTTCTGATAGATTGATCCTCAGCTGATGGCAGTTTGGGTTTTACAACCTTGATGAAGCTGTGTTGTCAGGGGCGGGCTTCTAGGTTACAAGCCAGCTTCCCCTTGCCAGTATTTGGCACACCTTCCTGCCGCTGTTTGCAGTGGTGGCAGAGGTGATATCCACCCCTCTGCTCATGCCATCGTTTTCCCTGCCAGGATGGAGTCTCCCCTCGAGTCCGTAAGCCAAATAAACCCATTCCTCCACAAGCCGCTTTTGTTTGGGTTCTTTCTGCACAGCAACTAGAAAGCTGACCACAACATACATCTACAGATCTTATTAATATAACCATTTCTACATACTACATACATCTTAGTCTCAAGCTTAATATCCTGATTTTATATATATATATATAATATTTAATATCCTAAGTGACTGTCTGTTGTCCCAGATTCTATTTATGTTATTATTGCTAACAAATCAATAGCATATGTAATATATTCTTTGCTTCATATGTAGTAAATGGTTAATGGGGAAGGGAGGGACACTTTCTTCAGTGGTGTACCCACTGGTAAGGTGTTCATGTACCTATAAACAAACCCTCACCCATGCTCCTGTAGACAAACCCTCACCCATGCGCCTGTAGACAAATCCTCACCCATGCGCCTGTAGACATACCTTCACCCATGCTCCTGTGGACAACTCTCAACCATGCTCCTGTAGACAAACCCTCACCCATGCTTCTGTAGACAAAACCTCACCCATGCTCCTGTAGATAAACCCTAACCCATGCTCCTGTAAGCAGCCCTTAAAATACTTTTGATTTATTTGCAAACAGAAAGAGAGCAAGGACAAGAGCATGAGCCCCAGGGCCTCCAGCCATTGCAAAAGAACTCCAGATGCACATTCCCCTTTGTGCATCTGGCTTTACATGGGTACTGGGGAATCAAACCCAGGTTGTTAGGTTCTACAAGTAAGTACCTTAATCACTGAAGCATCTCTCCAGCCCTATTTTTATTTCTCAATAAAAAGTATGGTTAAAATGGAAGAGAATTTCCAAAGTGTGGGACATTAAAAAGTCAGAGATAGAAAGGCAATGAGTTCAAGTTGTTTCCAGCCTTCTCTAAAGGAAGAGAGGGAGCTCCCACCTTAAGTGAGCTGCATGAAGAACACTGACTACAAAGAGATGCAGGTAAGATGCCCATGGAGTTGGCTGCCAAAGAGGAGGGTGGTGATCACATGTGGGCACTTGATTTACAACCAATATGTCACTGTCATTAAGTATGGGAACAGCAGATATCCATATGAAATACACAACTAACCTTGAGACTTATTTAACCCCCATCAAACCATTAATGTGAGAGTGATCGTAGACCTAAATGTGGAAGCTGAAAGAATTAAGCTTCTAGAAAGAAACATAGCAAGGTGGTAAAAGATTTCTTAAATAAAAGACAAATCTAAAAGAAAACCTTGATAAGCTAGAGTTAATTAAAAAAAATTATTTACTTTAAGACACTATTAAAGGTGTGAAAATCCAAGCCACAGACTGAGAAGATATTTGCAATACATGTAGGGAAGAGATCACATCCAAAGTGTACCCTGAATTCCTACAAGTCAGGAAGAAAATGACAAGCAATACATATAAAAATGAATGGGAGGGGACCCAAACAGGTACTTCACAGAAAAGGATCTCGAAATACCCAAAGAGTATTATTTAGAGAAATCTATTGTTAACTTACAATAAGACAACAAAAATACACACTGTCTGCATATCATCTAATTCCCTTGCCATCATAGGATACAGGACTCAGCCTGCTTTATACCTCACTGAATATTCTCCACACTGGGGGTGATATACAGATATCTGCTGAATAGTGAAAAGCAGATGCCTCATTGAATATTTGACAAGCCTGGACATGCTTTTCATTTTGCATGAAATTCTATAGTAACAAAATTCACTTTCTAAAGGTTCTCTTTCATTAGAGGATCCCCAAGCCTCAGGTTCAAAATCAAATAATAAGTAACTGCTTTGGTTTTCAAGTAGTTTTAAAAGGCAGCTTGAAGACAATGCCCATGGAAGCACCTAGGAGTAGCATCATTTCACAAAGAGGTTAGAGCAGCAAGCCCCTAGGTTAGGGCTGCAATAGCACTTAAGAAAGGACAAAGGGTAAAAGAGCCCCACAATGATTACAGGACAAGTACTGACCTCCTCAACCATAGAGCTTTCCCAAGATCACACTACAGTTAGCACTTTTCAGGTTTCTAGGTTCACAGGAAATCCAGATCTAGTTGCCTTAGTTATCTTTACACAGTTTCATGTTAAAGATGATTTCTGACAAAATAACTAATTGTATCTGCTTAATAAATCCTTTGCAAATATAGCTATCAAAAGTATTGTGGCACAGTCCAGGAAAAGAAACAAGTCCATTTAAGTGTCTATCAGTTTCCATTTCCACACCTGGGCTTATGAGAAATAAATACATATCAAGTTAAAAGCACCTGAATCCACTAAAAATATGAGCTCTTAAATGCCATGACACAAACAAGTTGAAAACATGAGCTTCAATTTTGCCTTCTACAATATAACAAAATTTGGATCTCAGCTGACAACTTCTATACTAGGTTTCAGCCCAAAGCACTTTGAAAAGAGACAAGGCAAAAACTCCTTAAAAATAAATTGGAGTTTCTAATGGAAATGCTGACATATGCTTCTTTGTAATAATGCCTGGTTAGACCACTGTATTTTAGAAACGACTGCATCACAGTATGGATGTAAGTGCTGTGTGTTGATTTGATTCAGGTGTCCCCCATAAACTTCATACGTTCTGAACGCTCCATCCCCAGCTGATGGCAGTTTGGGAATTGGAACCTTGTTGGAGGTGTGTTGTTGGAGGCAGGCTTATGGGGGTTATAGTCAGTTTCCCTTTACCAGTATTTGGCACACCTTCTTGCCTCTGTTTGCAGTGCTGTGGCGGAGGTGATATCCACCTCTGCTCATGCCATTGTTTTTCCTGCCATCATGGAGCTTGCCCTTGAGTCTGTAAGCCAAAATAAACCCATTCCTCCCATTAGTTCCTTTTGTCGGGTTCTTTGTCGCAGCAATGAGAAAGATGACTACAACATGCTGTCTATTAAAATGTAAGAATGCATGGTCTATAATTAAATCAGAATCAGAAGAGTTTAGCATAATCTGTCATAAAGAGAGTATGATATAACAAGAAAATATACTGGGTTAAAATATAACACAGGCAAGGATGCAGTAAGTAAAGCCTGCCATTTAGACTTAAATAACAGGAAATATCAAGAGAAATATAAGGGAGAGAAGTCAGCAAGGACAAACTCAGTGTGGTCTAAAAACGGCCATTCCAATATGGCTAATGTATATCCCCTCACTACTTATGGCACAATATCCACCATGTGATGTTTAAGCTTCTAGATTAAACCAAAACACAAACTAATTATATATACTGATGAACCCATTCTTTATATCATAATGTCCTCATGGAAAGTTTGTCAGTGAGAGTTACAAGCAATGATTTCTACCAATCCCTACTGTTGAATTCACATCCATATTAAAACAAATAGTGATTTTCAAATAAATTTGAGGCGGAAAAACCAGCATAAATACTTCTCCCATATAGAAAGAAGGTAAATCTTCATGTGCTGAAAAAAGGAAAAATAATCAACTTGACTTCATCACATTTTAAAGCAAAGCAGAACTCTAGGAGCAGTAGCCAACTTCTCATTCTAAAGCCTCATACATGCCTCAACACACAAATGGCGTCACTGTAGAATTCATGACAAATAAGTTATCTATAGAATTTATAATGAGCTATCTTAACACTATTTAATTTCATCTGATGAAAGCATTGTTTATTTGCATGGGTATGCCCCAGGGAGTTATTCATCAAATAGTGTTTTCACAAAGGGACAACATGCCCCCCAAGGGGAATCTGGAAATGTTCAATGTCATCTTTTATCGTCATAGCTAGTATGCTTGAAGAGCTATTTAGTAGTCAGAAATGATCCTAAAAATTCAACAGTTGGGGCTAGAGGGATGAAAGCATGAGAACATGTACCTGAGGGCACAAGAAAATATATATGAACATGAAAACATATATACAGAAATAAACAACATACCAATCAGACTCCCCAGTCAAGGCATCATTTAGCCCACAATATCAACAGCACTGTTGCAAAACTTGGTAAAAAGCATGATGGAAGATGCCTGTGATCCCTGCACTGGAGAGAAAGCTTATACTTACATCTTTGTTTTCTAACCACAGTTTCTCCTCTGTTTGAGTCCAACAGATACCCAAATCATCAACCCATAAAATAAGTACTGAACGTTAGGCCAAGAGGAGTGTAAAATATACAGATGATAACCAAGGATACCTGATTAGTACATTCATTCAACAGAGGTACATGGCACACAGGATACTGTGGTCATCCAAACAGTCAGCATCTCTCCTTCCATGTGGCTTATGTTTTGATGAATGTTGGGCTACAGGACTTTTCAAGTAAAATCAAAACCTGCAATGACTAACCTTCTGAAAATCTGATGTGCCTATTTACAAAAGGTTCCACTGACAGCATGGTTTTTTGTTTTTGTTTTTGTTTTTGAAATATGTCTAATAAACTAAAGTAACCTTCCCTGGAGT
Organism: Zapus hudsonius; assembly: GCA_004024765.1. Taxonomy (NCBI): domain Eukaryota; kingdom Metazoa; phylum Chordata; class Mammalia; order Rodentia; family Dipodidae; genus Zapus; species Zapus hudsonius. Next base: position 347 of record PVHP010035066.1, on the reverse strand, counting down.
TTTCACCCTTGGCTCCTAGTTCGGCTCTCTTGAGTCATAAAGATTAAATCCCTGTTCCCTATGGCAGCCCTTTACACATTTGCTCACAGCTACTGAAAATCTCTGAATTGTGTCTCCTAAAGGCTTTGTCTCCTGAAGTCATACAATCAATCCCAGTCAGTCTATGTATAAGGCATAATTCTTAAGATTGGGAAGAAATGAGTAAAATACTAAAGTTCTGTAAGAATTTAGGTATTAGTAATGCTATATAAATTAAATTGGATGGTCGTTCTCAAACATAATATTGATTTTTATGGGAAAGAATATAAGATTTGTGAACTCCTATGGACAAAGCCATATGCCTGATA
>PVHP010035065.1:0-18681 GCA_004024765.1 Zapus hudsonius | reverse complement strand
GCCCTCTGCAGACTGACCAGTGGGAGAGAGCTTGTGGGGTGTGGGCCAGAGCTCTGGGAAGGAGACTGGATGGCTAGCCACCCCACCCAGAGTCGAGCCAGCAGGCCCTTTGAAGAAAGACCTCAGTTTTGGCCAGAGGAGAGAGGACAGAGGCTCCGATACTAATACCCATGGAGTTCCATGGCCTGGATCCTGGACGGAATAAAGAGGAAAGAGCTTGAGTACCAGCATCCATCTCTCTTCCTTCCCAACAGCAGGCGTGATGTGAATGGCCAGGGGCTCCACACTCCTGCTTTGCCACTGTGGTGGGATGTATCCCCTCTTAAATATGAACAAATACTTCTCTTAAATTGCATTTGTTGGGTATGTTATGAGAAAAGTATGTAATACATAGATGTTTGAGGATTTTCTTATTGTTTGCTTGTTTTGCTTTGTTTTGTTTTTTTTTGAGATAGGATCTCACCCTGGAGCTCAGGCTGGTCTCCAGCTCAGCTATCCTCTTATTTTAGCTTCCATGAGCTGCTATGTCTGGCAGGACAATGCTTTTTGTTTGATTATTTTAGAGGCAGAGTCTCATTCTAGCCCAGGCTAACCTGGAACTCTAGTGTAGCTAGAGTAGTGTAGTCCCTCGAACTCACTGCCTCTCAAGTGCTCAGGCTAAAGGTATGTACCACCATGCCCAGCCAGACAATATTTTATTTTATTCTATTTTATTTTATTTTATTTTATTTGTGGTTTTTCAAGGTACGTCTCCCTCTAGCCCAGGCTGACCTGGAATTCACTATGTAGTCTCAGGGTGACCTTGAAATAATGGCTTCCCAAGTGCTGGGATTAAAAGCGTGCTCTACCACACCCAGCTTTTATTTTTTCAAAATACATTTATTATTTTATTTATTTATTTATTTATTTATTTATTTATTTATTTATTTATTTGAGAGAGAGACAGAGAGAAAGAGAGGGGGGAGACAGAGAATGGGTGCTCCAGGGCCTCCAGCCCTTGCAAAGGAACTCCAGACACATGCGCCACTTTATGCACCTGGCTTTATGTGGGCACTGGGGAATCAAACTCAATTCCTTCTGCTCTGCAGCCAGACATCTTAACCACTGAGCCATCTCTCCAGCCTGACAATTTTTAATAAAAGGCAATTTGTATCCTGTCATGTTTTGAGCCACGTGTCCCTCACAAACAAATGAATGTATTCTGATAGATCGATCCTAAGCTAATGGCAGTTTGGGTTTTACAACCTCGATGGAGCTGTGTTGCTGGGGACGGGTTTATGGGGGTTCTAAGCCAGCTTCCCCTTGCCAGAGTTTGGCACACCTTCCTGCCGCTGTTTGCAGTGCTGTGGCAGAGGTGATGTCCAGCCCTCTGCTCATGCCATCGTTTTCCCTGCCAGGATGGACCCATTCTTCCATAAGCCACTTTTGCTTGGGTTCTTTCTGTGCAGCAACTAGAAAGCAGACTGCAACACATCCTTAAAGTGATTTAATAATATTTTACATCCTTAAAATAAGGTAGACTGCTATGAAATGAATCAGAATATAAAGAAATCTGATCAAAGCAGCCACAATTAAATATTGAATGGACTGACTGGACAAAGAAGAGAGGGAGGGGTGTGTGTGTGTGTGTGTGTGTGTGTGTGTGTGCGCACGCGCATGTGGGGGGCACACACATACCCCTTCATGCATCTGGAGGTCAGAGGACAACCTCACTGTTCTAGTCCTCTTCTCTTCATCCACCTTGTCTGAGACAGGGTTCCTTTGTTGTTTGCCACTGAGAAGAGCAGATCCCAGAGCTTTGGGATTTTCCTGACCTTCCCTCCATTGCTGTAGGCAGTACAGACGTGTGCATCACTTTGTGTCCATTTTAACGTGCATCCTGGGGATCTAATCCTATAAAGCAAACCTTTTTAATCTCTGAACCATCGCCCTAGCACCCTAGAAGACAATTCTGAATAAACTCCTTATGACAAAGAGTAAGAACAAGTAGATAAAAAACGTTTCTTAAAAGTTTAAGGGCATGAGTGCACATCGTTAGAGCTTGCAGTTGAGGCCGCCAGCTGGCCGGTGAACTCGCAAGTGTAGGTAGTGTGCGACACGAGCGGCAAGTTTTCGCTAACACTCCACTCTGACCCAGTGAGTGGGGGTTGATAGTAAACTGTGCTACAAGGATGATGAAAAAAAAAAGTTTAAGGACATGAAAGGTGACTCTATGAGCTCCCAATATCTGTGTGACGGGACTATCAGACAAGCAGAGACAAGAAGAGGAGAAAAAAATACCCCCCCCACAAAATACAGAAAATGTTCTTAGATGGTGGAAGGGGGTGAACCCTTGGAAATCTACAAGACCGAGTGTTAAGCAGGTTGCATCCCTAGAGGGACAGAGGGCTGGATGTGTGACTCGGTAGCAGAGCGTATGCAGCAAAAAGTCCTGAGTCTGATCACAGCCATGCAATCAATCAATCAGTCGATCAATAAAGCCAGGCATGGTGGCACATGCCTATAATCCTTGGCACTTGAGAGACAGAGACCAAAGCATCAGAAGTTCAAGACCAGACTTGGCTACCTAATGGGCTCAAGACTAGCCTGGGCCACTTTTCCACAAAAAGGTGGTTAAAGGTGCTTCCTTGAAAAGAAAAAAAAAAAAGCGCTAGCCTGTGTTCAATTCCCCATCCCCCCCCAGCATCCACCTAAATCCAAAGTAGTCTTGATCCTAACACAGCTGTAACAAGAGAAAGGAGAAGCCATTTGAAGCTTGGGGCCAGTAAGTCTGACTTCCATGTGTTGTAAGCACTTGTCATGACAAGAGACCCTGTCTCAAAGAAGGTGGGTGGAGCAGAGATACCTCAAAGTTGTCCTCTGACTTCCACATGCATGACATCACACACACACACATCAATAGAAATGCTTTAAAAGATGGGAGGGGATTCAGATGGAGGTCAGTTGGAAAAGTGTTTGCCTGGCATGCACAAAAACTTGGATTCAATCCCTGGCACCCCATAAACTGGCTGTGGTGGTAAATGCCTGTAATCCCAGCAATTGGGAGGTGGAAACAGGAAGATCAGGAGTTTAAGGTCATCCTTGGCTACATAGTGAATTAGACACCAGTCTAGGCTACAGGAAACCCTGTCTCAGGCTGGGCATGGGAGTGGTGGCACACGCCTTTAATCCCAGCACTCGGGAGGCAGAGGTAGGAGGATCGCTGTGAGTTCAAGTCCACCCTGAGACTACATAGTGAATTCCAGGTCAGCCTGGGAGAGAGCGAGACCCGACCTCAAAAAACAAAAACCTATCTCAAAACAGTACACGTGCACGCATGCACGCACGCATGTATTCACACCAGACCGTCATTTTCCACCAGCCTTGTAGACGTAGGCAGTCACTTCTGCCTTCCAGTAGAGGAGTGAGGATTGGGGAAATCTCTTCTGCGAGCCACTCAGCGCAGCGCTGGCACCAGAAGACTTGAACACGTTTCAGCCCGTAGAAACAACGATTCCTCCAAACTCCCCCCAGTCTCAGAAACCCACCAGCCTCGAGTAAACCTTCACTCTTCCCCGCGGTTGAGCTTTCTTTCCAACGGAGCATTTGCTCTGCTGCAGGGCAGGAAGTGAAGTCATGGTGGGGTTCCTCGTTTCAGGTTAAGCTCCCCATGTCATTGCTCCCAGATTCCCAAGCGGAATAGCTTGCCTCGTGGCACTAGGAACATTCAGGGTAACCTAACTCCTTCCATGAACTCTGTCCCCACAAGGTCTCCACAACGTCATGCCTCTACTGAAGAGAGGAGTGTGTGTGTGTGGACCAGAGGCCAGCATGGAGCATCTTCCTCAATTGCTCTCCATGTTATTTTTGAGACAGGGTCTCTCACTGAACTCAGATTCACTGACTCGACTAGCTAGCCAGCGAGCCCAAGGGAGCCTGCTGTCTCTGTCTCCTCAGAACATCGCCGTGCTCAGCCTTGACATTGTGCTAGGGACCAGAACTCGGCGCTTTATTGGCTCAGCCATCTCCCTGTAAAGTGCTTGCCTTGCAAGCATGAGGACCTGTCTAATCCCTAATACATAAAAAAGGTCAACAGAAAGACATCATTTTATACAGGAGAGCACAAGTTTCCATGAGAGTGAAGGCACTTCTGTTCCTGTTTAAAATGGAGTCTGTAGCTGTCAAGCAAATCTCATGCTATGGATTCATTAAGGGTGCTCTTGTTTTTGGTTTTGGACTCCATTACAACCATCATATACCATTCTCTCTCTCTCTCTTTCTCTCTCTCTTTCTCTCTCTCTCTCTTTCTCTCTCCCTCTCTTTCCCTCTCAGACAGGATCTCATTATTTAGTTCGCATTATCATTGAACTCATTACATAGTAGGCTAGCCTTAGACTCCCAAGTGCTAAATGTTGGGTATGTGTGATGCCTGTTTTTGCCACAATTCTTATTTATATTTTGACCATAATTCTTGTTTTTTGGTTTATTTATTTGTTTCTGGCCCTGCCCCGCTCCACCTCCCCCCTGCCCTCTGCCCTCTGCCCTCTGTCCTCTCTGTTGGTTTTGTTTTTAAAAATATTTTAATTATTTATTTATTTGAAAGAGTGAGAGAGAGAGAGAGAGAGAGAGAAGCAGACATATATAGAAAGAATGAGTGCACCAGGGCCTCCAACCACTGCAAATGAACTCCAGACACATGCGTCTCCTTGTGCATCTGGCTTTATGCAAGTACCAGGGGACCAAACTTGGGTCCTTCTGCTTTTTGGGCAAACACTTTAACTGCTAAGCCATCTTTCCAGCCCCTCTGTTTGTTTTTTTGAGACCAGGGTCTCATATAGACCAGGCTAACCTCAAATTTGCTATGTAGTCAAGGATAACTTTGAAGTCCTGACCTTCTGAGTGATGAGATTCTAAGCGTGCATCCCGGCAGCTGGTTTACTCAGTGCTGGGATCTAACCCAGAGCTGCTTAGATGCCAGGAAAGCATCTACCTTAAGCCACGGTGCCAGTGCCACATGGAAGACTCTTGGAACTTTCCTGCAGGCTCTCAGATTCAGAAGGAAAACCTAATGAAATTAACTCAAAGAAAGGATCAAGAAACTAGCTGTACCGCAAGACAGGTTTCTCTCCACCCTTTGCGGTCCTTTGCTTTGTTTTGTTTTGTTTTTTCTGGACAGACCAGAAGTGCCACCCCCAGTGTGAAGACAGCCAGTTTTCTGTCACTGGACACATCTGTCTGACTCATAAACTTTTGTTGTTGTGAGTGTTATGTTTTGAAGCAGGATCTCATTCCATCCTAGGCTGGCCTTGAGCTCATGTCAACCCTTGTACCTCAGCCTCTGAAGTGCTGAGATTAAAGGCATGTGTCCACGACCAGTGGAATCATATTCTTAGAGATGAAAGGATCTAAATAAATGCTACGCATTTATGAGAGAGAGAGAGAGAATGAGCCTGCCAGGGCCTCCTGCGCTGCAAACAAACTCCAGACATATGAATCTCTCTGTGTCTGGCTTCACGTGGCTCTGGGGAATGAAGCCTGGGCTGGCAGACTTTGCAGCGAGTGCCTTTAACCACTATGCCATCTCCCCAGCACTGTTTTGTTTTTCAGACAGTATCATGTAGCCCAGGCTGGTCTTGAACTCCCTATGCAGTAAAGGATAGCCTTGAACTCCTGATCATCCTTCCTCTGTTTCCTGTGTCTGCCTATCCCCACTGGCGTTAGAAATGCTGCAAGTCCAGTGCTTTTTTACATGAGCACTGGGGACCGAAACTCAGGCCTTCATGCTTGAGTGACAAGCACTTTAGTGACTGAATCATTCCCCTGTCCCTTAAACCTATATTTTAAGATATTTTTTATTATTTATTTGAGAGACGGGCCACAACAGGGTCTCTTGCCGCTGCAAATAAACTGCAGATGCATGCGCCAAATTGTGCATCTGGATTTACATGGGTACTGAGGAATGGAACCCAGGCTGGCAGGCTTGGCAAACGCCTTTTACCATTCAACCATTTCCCAGGCCCCTATTCTATTTCTAGAAACATCTTTATTTAAAAAAATGTTTGAGATAAGGTCTCACTCTGTAACTTAGTTTGTTCTGGAACCCAGGATAGCCTCAAACTTAAGGCAGTCCTCCTGCCTTAACCTCCTGAGTGCTAAAATTACAATATGAACCATCACACCCAGCTTCTATAAACATTTCTATAAGAATATATAGACATCAAACTTACCAATTTAAACAAACACTTATCTTTATGGATTTCCTAGAAGAAGAATATCCAAACCTGTATTTCATGGAAGCCTAACTACCTAGGTGATATTAATAGATACCTACAATAAAAAAACACTTAGGGGCTGAGAAGATGGCTCAGTATTAAAGGTGCTTGTTTGCAAAGCCTGCTGGCCTGGGTTCAATTCCCCAGCCACCCACGTAGAGCCAGATGGACATTTATTTGCAGGGGCAAGAGGCCCTGGTGTGCCCATACACATGCAAAGAGAGAGAAATAAATAGATTTTTAAAAATAATTTAATAAATGTTATATTTATATCATATATACAAATATATTTATAATGAGTTTTAAAATAATACATATATTCTCCTTACAACAATGATCACGGGACCTATTGCAGAAACTATGCATGAGCTATGAGCATTTCCTCCTAATTTTGGCAAAAAAATTCACTTATATACAAAGGAATTTTCTTCTCTTCGCCCCTTTCATCACCCTAAGACCTAACATAAGGCATGTTTGTAAAAATTAACTTTAAACTTCAGTATTTAAACTACGGGATATCCCGAGAGGAGTCTAAGTCAGTGAGAACATTAAAAAGTACGTGAGGAATTTGAGTTTCTTTTTCAAATAGGGTGAGGGTCAGTATGCTTCCAGATATAAAGGAGAACATTTCTCATTGTTTAAGCCACCTGCTGTCACAGAGCTACTGAGCGTGAGAGTGGAAAGACACTCACGGACGTGGGATCCACATTATGTGATACATATGAAGTCAGAAATAATATCGCATTTGACCAGGCAACATAAGCCAGTCGGCATCCTTAAAGGCAAGTATACCAAGAAGGTTCCAGGAAAGTGATACCGTAGTACTGGGGAATAGATAACCATTTACCACTTGGGGGAACTCGTGTTCTCCTGGACTTCTCGGAGTTTACAAGCCGCAGAGCCATTTTGTTGGTGCTGAGATCTGGGTGTCAGCAGGGGGAGCCTGTGCAGAAATGCTTGCTGGTGCCAGGTGACTCATTTTTAAGCAACGTTCCCGTTCAGCAGATGGTGATAGAGCCAGCGCTTAGCCATGGGCTGAGTAAACCAGGACAGCATGTTTCCACACTCCTCAGATGATTATTACTAAACATTATGTAAAACTCCTCTCAGACTTCCTCTCGGCGCTGAGAAAATGGAGCTGAAGTCAGATTCCTGCCTTCCCATCGGAATGCTGTAAGGGCCAGAGACTGGAACAGGAGAAAGCTTCTCATCAAGCCAGAGTGTGCCTGTGCCAGGCATTTTCTGTCTTCATCATTTCTTACAAGAATGTGGCCACATTGGAAGGATTCTGAAGCCTTCATCAGGTTCTCGTGTAGTCCGGACACATCTAATCACAGAACCTCAGGATTTGTGGAATGGAACGAAATTCAAGTCATTGAGGCCAGGACCGGTTTGTATTTGTGTTTGTACAAAGCGAGCTTCTTTTTTTCCTTTTAAATAATGAATTTCTTTAAGACATTTTCAGGAGCACGGTTGTATTTTGCTTTTATTCACCCTCGGTAGTCGCCTGTCACCAAACTTTTTCCACTCTGCGGTACGAAGTTGACGCTGAACATCTGGGCAAGACCACACTACCAGTGTTAGCCAGTGGCAGATGAGAAGGAGCCAACTTCACTTCTGTACCAAGGCAGTTAAGAAGAAAGTAGAATATTTCTTTTCTCCCTCAAGCAATGAGATGAGACAAACCCGGGTTCCCGGCTTACCAAGTGAAGGAAATCCAGGAGGAGTGACTTCATCAGCCACATGAGCAAAAATACAGTCAGCCCGGAGTATTCATGATTCCCACCTCTGCAGATTCAACCAAGTATTTGGATTGAAAATATTTGACAACTATTAGGTAGTCCGGAACATGTCCATATTTTTCTTATAATGATTCCACACATGATACAGTAAAACAACTGTTTACTTATGGTAACATCATATGAGACGTGGTCTTGAGATAATCTAAGGTTCCCAGGAGGGTTGTGAGGGTTATAAACAATACCGACTACATCATTTTACAGAAGACTGGAGAAACCTCGGATTTTGGCTCCCTGATAGGAGATCTAGATCAATCTTCTGTGAATAAATAGGGACCATTGCACTTCTAAAAATGTTTATTTTTATTTCCCAAGGTACAATCTCACTCTAGTCCAGGCTGACCTGGAATTCACTATGTATTCTCAGAGTGGCCTTGAACTCAGGGTGATCCTCCTTCCTCTGCCTCCCCAATGCTGGGATTAAAGGCATGCACCACCATGCCCATTTTATTTATTTATTTTTATTTTAAAGCATTTTACCCTCAAGTTCTTATTTTATTTCTTTTAACTTTTCATTGATAACCTCCATACATATAGACAATATACCATGATCCTAATCCCCTCCCGCCACCCCCCTTTTCTCCCTCCTGAATCCCCCCTGCACTGAATCACTTCTTTCCAACTAGTCTCTCTTCTATTTTGATACCATTGTTTTTCCCCTCCTAATATGCAGGTCTTATAGGTAGCATCAGCCACCGTGAGGGCATGAATACTACAACCACTCTTTCTGGAAGAAGACAGTGTTACACAGCACTCCTCCCCTTACCTTGACTCTCATATTCTTTCCACCCGCTCTTCTTAGAGAGTGTGATAGAGATGTCTGACTTAGTGCTGAACACTCCACTACTGCCTCTTCTCAACACTTCGGTGAGTTTTGAGTCTCCTCAGTGGTCACTGCTGTCTGAAAAAGAGAAGCTTCTCTAACCAGAAGTAAGAGTAGCATTAACATATGGGCTGAAACACAAGTATTTAGAGGGCAATTTGGTGGACATAATATTTATCTAGGCAACAGTCATAAAACCTTTTTGATTCTAACTTTTTACAGGACGTCAAATAGGAATTCTAATAAGCAAGGGAATGAAAAGAATATTATGTACTGGCTAAAAGCATGGTCTCTGGAGCCCATGTGAAATTGGGAATATTACTTAGCCTTTCTGTGCCACTGAAATTCTTTTTCTGTTCATTTTTACTTTTTGTGAAGCAGGGTCTTACTATGAATCCCAGGTTGCCCTTCAGTGAACAATCCTCCTGCTTCGGCCTCTTAAGGACTGGGTACATGGTGCCACCACACTCAGGCCCATGGTTGCTTTTCATTTCCTTTTTTTTTATTATTATTGTTTACTAGTGAAAGACCTTACTAAAACCTGACCTAATCCCGTCCCACCACCCTCCTTCACTCCTCCTCTCCTTCGCCTCCACTGAAACCCCTTTCTTATTCTTTGTAATGATTTGTCTTCTATTGAGAATTGGATCATATTCTAGTCCTGTTACCCCCTCTTCACTCCAGTTCCATGCAGCGCCCTCCTCGTTCCAAGCAGTCCTCCCGTTTTGATGCTCATTCTTTTTCTGCTTCTCTGTTTTTACGTCAAAACATCAATGGGCTCAGAATTGTGCAGGTCTTGTTGGGTAATGACAGCCACCACGAGGTCATGAGTGCATCCAGCTTGTGGCTCTCACATTCTTTCTACATTCTCCTCCCTATTTTCTTAGCCTTGGAGGGTGTGACAGAGCTGTCGCTTTTAGTGTTGGGCTCTCAACAGCCTCTTCAGCTTGGTGAGTTTTGAGTCTCCTCAGTGTCTATCGCCATCTCCACAGAGAAACTTCTCGGCTAGCAGTGAAAGCAGCCCAAGTGTTCTTTCTGCTGCCTCCTCCGCACTGATCCCTGAGCCCTGCTGTGTGGGGTAAAGATAGAACCTATCCATTCTGAGTAATGGGCTTCCTCTTCCTGTAGTCTTGATGAGTCCTGGGTCTCCCCAATATTCACCACCATCTGTTAAAAGCAGCTTTTCAAACAAAAAGTGAGAAGAACATTAATCCATGCGCATAAACATATATATTTAGAAGGCAACTTGATGTGTTCAATGTATTTAGCCAAAGACCAGTGGTAGCTTCCCTCTACAGTCTGTGTCCTTGTAAGCCATAGACTTTTTATTCAGTTTTCAGTATCAGTCATGATTTCCCCTGCCTGAACAAGCCCCATAACTTATGTGCCACGATTGCACCTGTGGGCACATATTGCCAGGCTGGTTGATTGGACAGCTTGCAGAATCCACTGCTGGTTAAGACTGTTAATGACTTTTCTCCCCCACCTCCAGTCTATATACCACTTTCCAGCACTATGCTAGCCAGCCAACAGGGATGTGGCTTCCAGCTCAGAATCATCTTGATTTCTCAGTGTCCTGTGACTGCAGTATTTTATACCTTCAGCCATAGTGTATTACCTGGTGAGTTTTGAGTCCCCCCAGTAGTCACTGCTATGTAAAAAGACAGGCTTCCCCAACCAAAAATGAGAATAGCACCAATGATCTTTCCAGCTATGGACTTTGACTAGGCTTTCAGGACCAGGCAGAAATTTCCACCAATGAAGCAGTAGTGGGCACATCTTGCTTGACTGGCCAGTTGGGTAGCTTACAGGGTCTACTGCTGGTTTAGACTGTTGATGACTTTTCTCCCCTATCAGGCTACATAGCACTTTCTAGAACTGACAAGTAGTCAGCAGGGCGAAGAGTTCTGGCTTAGCTCTAGCATGATTTCTCAGTGTCCTGAAACCAAGGCATGTCTTCAGAAATATGCTCTTACCATCTAGTTCTGGTGGGCAATCAAGAGCCTTGGCAATAGACCCCTGCAATTATTACTGCATCCAGCCACTGAAATCAGTGTAATCAAAGTCATTGTTATATTAATTTACATTTCCCTAATTAATAGGAGGCTAATTCTCATTGCTCTACCTTCATCAAATGTTTTTGTTCATAAAACTTCTCATAAGGAGATGAGTAGGAATAGAAGTTTATGTGAGAGTCAGGATCTCAGACATTGGACCTCAGTCCATTTGGCATGAAGCACTGGCTGTGTTGGCTTAGGTGAATCAAGTGACTTCTCTGGGTCATGAGTTTCTCTTCTGCGAACAGCACTTGCCATAATACTGAGAGATGTGAGAGGGTTCATTCAGGCCAGGCACCGAGATTTCAAGAAATGAAGGTTTCTCTTCTTACTGGCATCATCTGATCTGTCATGGCCATAGCGCTAAGGAAATTGCTTCTCTGGTTTTGTTGTCATTCAGTCATTTTTGCCGCAGGGCCAGAAGATCTTATGGATACAGGTGACTTACCTAGTTAGGTACTGGGACCTTAAAAAAATCTATTTGGGTTGTGGAATGGGAAACACGAGTTCTTTCGAACAGGCAGCAGGGACCCAGAGAGAGCAGCATGAACGTCTCTGGGCACCAATGCATTCCTGGTCCTTCGAAGAGCTGCAGATTCCAAGACAGCAGAGTTCAGGTGGGGTGACAGTGAACAGAGAGAGGGCTCTTGGCCCAGAGCAGTTCTTCATGCGGGACTCAGGAAAGGAGCCTGCTCCTGTGGTTTCCAAGGAAACCTTCCACTAACAGGAGAAGAACAAGGTGCCAGCAGAACACTCCATGAAGAAAGCGTAGGCTGGAGCTGGAAGGGACCAAGACAGGCCAGGTGTTGGAAGTCCACTTACTCCCAGACAGGGACTGCAGATCCTTTGGTTCCCATACCTGCACCTCTAGCTTTGCCTGGGCACCTGGCCCTTTCTCCTTCCAGCAAAAGTCCAGGGTCCTGTGCACACTCCCTACTGACCCCTCTGTCCATCAAAAAAGTCCTCACTTGGCAACCATAACCCAAATGATGACACTCCCTTCCCCTCCTTCACCCACATGCTGAGACTGGAAAAGCACAAACAGATGTTTGGCCCAAATTTGCTCCAAAGATGAGAACAGTCTTGTTCTTCCTGCCCCTGGGACAGTGATGGGGAGAGCGCTCACTCAGCCTGAGTGCACGTGCCCAGTGCCCAACATTTCTAGCTGCAAGCCGTGGGGGCAGCCTTCAGGAGACTGCACCCAGAAGCTACTTGAGGGCCCACTCCCCATCTCGGAAGAAAGAAGGAAAGTAACAAAAATGGACAAGGGAGCTCCTGTTCAGCCCCCGGGCATCCACACCGGAGACACTGTGGCCCTGGCTGCCTTCCTCATCTGGTGTCATCTTTGTGTGCATTTATGTAGCTGCTCTCATTGTAAGTACAGTCGCCTATTACTTCATGACAGGGAACCATTCTGAGAACATGTCACTAGATGACATCACTGTTGTGCAGACACCACAGAGTGCACTTACCCAGACTTGGATGGTACAGGCCAAACTCTGAACAGGGCCTTTGATCCAGTCAAGAGACAGTGTAAACATCTGTGTAACGTGGGTCCTGTTTTATAGTCAACATGGGGTTTTTTGACATTTTCATTTTTTGTTGTTATTTGCTTGCTTGCTGTTTTGAGGCAGTCTCATAGATCTCAGGCTGTCCTCAAACTCACCATGTAGCTGGGAAAGACCTTGAACTTCTGATCCACCGCTTCTATCTCCTGAGGGCTGGGATTTACAGGTGTGAACCACCATTCCCAGCTTACACAGTGCTAAGAACTGAACCCAGGGCTTTGTGCGTATTAGGCAAGCGGTCTACCAACTGAGCCACATTCTTAGCCTGGGACATAGTCTTTCGTTAGGAGCATATCTTTAAGAAGGATCACCATGATTTTGAAGCTAGCCTGAGCTACAGAGTGAATTCCAAATCAGCCTGAGCTAGAACTAGAGTGAGATCCTATCTGAAAAGAAAGAAACAAAACAAATAAGTGTATATAGTTAGTTTTGCAAAATCTTTTTTCATTGCCAGGCATGATGGTTCACACCTGTAACAGCAGTAATCAGGCAGGTAAGGTGCAAGGGTTGGGAGTTTGAGTCTGAGGTCAGCCTGGGCTACATAACCAACATGCTGCCCCCCCAAAAATCCTCTCAAAGTCTTGTGATGGATCTCATGACTGCCTTTAAAGGAGGCAAAAATACAGCCTTAAAGGGTCTTGAGACCAGAGCCGCTGATAGAGCCCTAGCAGAAAAGGCCACCTCAGCGGCAGAGTGCTTACCCAGCAGCAAGAAGAAACCCCGAGTTGGGTCACCAGCCCCACATGAAACCTGGCATGGTGGTGCATGCCTATAATTCCAGCCCTCTTGAAGATCAGAAATTCAAGATCAAAAAAATTTAATTTAATTAATTTCATTTGCAAAAGGGAGATCAAGGTCATCCTCAACTACAGTCGAAAAGAAAGAAAGAGAAGAAAAGGAAAAGGAAGCAAGTCACCCAGGCTGCTGGCTGTCCTCGGGATGGCTCTCGTCGAGTGTGGTTCCCCACCTCGGTTCAGTCATCCGCGGCTGCAGGATCAGGCGGGTGTTACAGGAACACGAGCCCATTCCAAAGGCACAGTTGTCACAACTCCTCGGAAAACCAGAGGTCATCTGTCATTGCTGCACAGTTGCCCTGGCCACAGCTTCCTTCTGTCAAAAAGACCTGAAGAGTCTGGCCTTGGTTTATTCATTCACGCTTCATTTTCACAGGGGACACTATGGTCACGGGGCTCCTGAGACCAGACCTGCCAAGGACGTTGGCAGCAGAACGTCTATGACGGAATGCTCCCAGGGGAGCCCACCGGTGAAAGAGAAGGGACAAAGCCCCATCCAATGCCACACACACGCTGGGGCTGTGCTGGCCGCTCCAGTGTGCCCTGCCTGGAGGGGAGGTCTCTGAGGGCCTCATCTTCCGCTCACTGGATGTAGGTGCAGGAAGGAAGCAATGTTCTTCAGCCAATGCAGTTCCCCAAGTGGGCTGGCAGCTGGTGCCGCTCTTTTCAACATCACCTCCTCCTCTTGTATCTTCTTCCATCTGTCCCTTCCCTGCTCCCTTCTTTCTTCTTCTGGTTTGTTTGTTTGTTTTTGCTTCTTATGAGTCAGGCTTTCTGGGTAGCCCAGGGTCACCTAGAACTCACAATCCACAATCCGACTCTATCTTCTGTGTGCCATCATGCCCAGTCTGGAATATATTAACCTTTAAGTCTGGTTTCCAAAGGAGAGAGAAGAGATAAAAACGAAGGAGGAGGATGGAACTAGATCAGGTGTAATCTAAAGACAGGTGCGTGTGTGCATGATGCATATGTGGCCGTTACAGGTCAGCCATGGATGTCCGTCCTTTCTTCCCCTTGTTTGTGGGAGGGTCTCTCATTGGTCAGCATCATAGTCACCAGGCTAGCTGACCCCTGACTTCCAGGACAGTCTCCTGTCTCCACCTCCCAGCTCACCATAGGCATATGAAGATTACAAATGCCCAAGACAGTCAGTGTTCATCCCTACATGGGTCCTGGGGACCTCAACTTAGGTCTTCACACACAAGTGCTTTATCTATTGAGCCATCTCCCCACCTCTGATGGCCTCACCCCAACTTAGTTACCTCCTTGGACACTCCATTGCTAAGTAGAATCACATTCTGAGGTGCCAAGAATGAGAACTTTAACACGAATTTGGGGGCCTAAACCCCAGCACAGTGCAATCCATAACAGTGGGGAACACAACCAACCATGCTAGGTCCAGGGTTATTGCTTCTTTCAGGAGCATAACACACCCCACTAAAGGATGGGTCACAGGACACTAACTGCTCTTTTTGTGGGTCCCTATGACATGCCAGGCACTGTGCCTCGTGCTCTGAGTCCTGGATTTTCTTTCTATTCACAGCATCTGTTGAGGTGGGCAGCACTATGTCCATTTTACTGACCAGAAGACAGAGTCTCAGGGAGGTCAAGGTCACCCCGTGGACAGTCAGTGAAGAACTTGAGTTCAAATCTTCTGACTCCCAGTCCATACCGTATGCCATCTCAAGAGTATTCTTATTTATCTCCACAGTGTTCAAGCCCAATGATTTGAAATCTCACAACCTGCATTGACAGAGCCATAATTAGTTTAATTACCTAGCATTTTGTGATATTCTCTCCAAGTCACCTGCAGCCCTCTCCACGGAGAAGGAATCCATCTGGGAAAATTACAGAGACCCAGATGTTGCCAGCATTCAGGATGGAGAAGATGAGCAAACATTTTTTTTTTCCCCTCAGCATTGTCAGAGCTAATCTATGGTCCCTCCCTGAAACTTAAAACTGAAATCAGAAACTTACTTCATTCTCTGTTTTATTAGCCTGGACTAGGTCCAGGATAAAGTTAACCAATCGAAGAATCTGAGAAAACTGCAACCAATTACCCTGAAAAATATGCTAAGCCTGAACAGATTTATTCAATTCTGCTTAGTGGGTGGCTTCACAGGAGCAGGCCAAGACTTCTCATCTGCTTGGCTTTGCCTTCGATTATTCATTGACTGCGATGACTTTCTCACCATAAGCTGATACAGCCTCCAGTCTCAGAAAGAAGGGGAAAAATACCAAACACCACATTGACTGATGCATTCCAAACAGAATGTTTTTCTTTAAGAGAACCAGACTTGTGGTACGAATGCATAGTCCCTGTTTTTCTTTTTGAAATCACAGCAGGAGATTAATGAAAACTTTAGGGCTAGGTGGAGAGAGGTGTGGGCGGAATGTTCCACTCTGACTCCATCGGGTATAAACCCAAATGCAGATTGCGCAGCTGCTTGCTGTAGCTCATGCATCGTGCTAGAGACTTTCATGTTGTCCCAGGTGGCTGGCACAAAGCCTTGTCAGAGTGTTATGAGGCTGAGGAAATTGACCATATTCATGTTGTCTGATAGAAAAACCATTAGCTCTAGGTGATGACTTAAAGATTTAAGTAATTCAAAGGAAAAGTAAGCTTCTTAGCCACAACAGGCACATTTGAAGTGTCTAACAGCCACGTGTGACTCGTGGCCAGCATAGTGGAACTTGCAGACATAGAACATTTCTGTCACCCAGAAACCTCGGCTGGGTGGCTCTGCAGTCAAGAAGCCTTTGGCATTTGATGAATCAAAGATGGAATTCACATTCGTCTCACTCTCTCTGTGTCTCTCTCCCAAATCCTGGTTCTTCCCACTCTCCCACCACACCCACAGCATCTCTGGCCTGCCCAGTGAAAGACCAAGCTTCTTGGAGACGTCACTGTGACTTTCATTTCTACGATGTTCCCATGAAAGCTTACATGGACATTCTTGAACTTGAGATGGGCTCGTGTCCATGTTTAAAATATAAAGTTGAAAATGCATTTGTTTACTTCTCCTCAAAATACTTATGTCTCTGTCCCCGTGCTGCACTCAACTTTGGTCAGAGCTGTTTCTGCAGTTGGTCTCACTACTGGGAAGACTCAAAACTCATCAAAGTCCTGAGAATTAAGTGACCACCAAGTGCTCAGCAGTAAACTAAACGTGTCCATCACACACTTCAAGGCTCAGGGAACACTGCACAGGATGGTGTGGAAGAACGTAAGAGCCAGAGGATGGGGAGGAATCCTTTGGAACTCGTCTTTCAGACGTGAAGTGGCCGTTCTGCTCATGGCCTCTGCACAAGACCTGCATGATCTTGGGTCCATCAACATTCTGTCAGGGATGATGGAGGAGGGGAAAAAGGACATCAAAGTTGGAAAGAAGGGGTTGATGGAAGGAAAAGGGGACAAGAGAAGGTAATGAGAGGGATTTGTGATCAAAATATGCCATGTTTATGTATGAAAAATGACAATAAGTTTTTTTGAAACAGAAAATGCATTTTAAACACCTCACCAAATGAACATCCCCGCTTAGCATTTTGGGAAGTTTCCTTTGTTTCTCCTAGGGATCATGGAATTCTTGTAGCTGCAAGGGAGTATCTTACAGCATACAAAATCTTAAAAAGATCAAAATTCAAAGTACAATTTTCACACTGCCATAAAGTTTTAAAAAATCCTAAATTGAAGCATTGTAAACTGGGGACCATCTGTACTCTTGGTGAACTAGAACCTTCTAGCTTGCAGTGTGTTGGAAAATGCTAAAAGTGACCAGCAGGTGGTGTGCACATCACATAAACATGTACCTGCTAAGAACTAGTCCCAAAAACCAAAAATTAGTTTTGCTGCAAGACCTAGTCTATAGATAAAATTTGATCTCTCTTTCTTTCCCACATCTCTCTCTTCCCTTTAAGTACTTTGTTTCTCCTCACTCAGAAACTTCGCGAAACCAGTGTTTTAAAACTGGAAAATAGCCAGGAGTGGAGGCAAATGCCTTTAATCCCAGCCCGCCGGAGCCTGAGGTAGAAGGATCACCATGAGTGCTGGGCTACAGAGTGAGTTCCAGATCAGCCTGGCCTAGAGTAAGACCCTATCTCAAAAGTAAAAATAAAGCTGGAGACTGCTCAGTGGTTAAGGTGTTTGCCTGCAAAGCAGAAGGACTTGAGTTCTATTCCCCAGTGCCCATGTAAAGCCAGATGCCCAAGGTGGCACATGTGTCTGGAGTTCATTTGCAGTGGCTGGTGGCCCTGGTATGTTCTCTCCCCCCACCCGCCTCTTTTTCTCACTCTCAAATAAATAAATAAAATTATTAAAAAATAAAAATCTAGAAAATATAGCTTCTTCCCAATGTCAGCTCCTGTAGCATTAAATATATCTACATGCGTGTATTGATAGGCATGTACTTATTTGATTTTATTTTTTGCAGCACTGGCAATTAACTGAACTCCAGGTCTCATGCAATGCTTTACCACTGAGTCACACACCCAGCTTCTATAGATCTAAGCATACCTATACATCTATGCATTACTCTGAAATTTACATCCAAATTAACCCTGCTCCCAAAACTGCCTTGCTCCATAGTGTCAGATAAACATTTCAAAGGGAACTCAGCTGAAAAGGAACTCTCTCTTCCCTGGCTTCTCTGTTTATCAAACTTACTCCTTGTCTACCGATTTCTGTAAATTGCACCATCAATCGCCACTTGGGCCCAAATTCCATCAAACCTCCCTCCCTCCGTTTTCCTCCTCTCGTGCCTAGACAATGGCCTCCAGGTTCAGCTTTAGTTCTTCTCTCATTCATTTTCCACACGACAGCCTGAGAGGCCCTTCAAAACCAAATCAGAACAAGTTGCTCTTTCAGAACGTAGACCCCAGTTTGAAGGGATGGGGCACTGGTGTGTGTGTGTGTGTGTGTGTGTGTGTGTGTGTGTGTGTGTGTGTGTGTGTTTTAATTTGGTTACTTGCTTAGAGTTGAGCACAGTATGTGATCTACACTGGAATTTGAATCCAAATTTAGTTCCAGTACACTGGCTGCCATAGTGCTGTGCAGGTTGCTAGAAGAAAGTAACCAACAGTCTCCCAGCAGTGGAGGCTGTTAGCTACAACCAGCCAGCATGGCAAGATGTTCCCACTGATGCAATGGTGGCATGTCTGTTATGGGGGGTGCTGCTGGTATGAACCTCCAAACCAGGCACAGTTTGTAAGAGAAACTGGATTTATTTGGAGCTTACAAATCCAAGCAGAGAGAAAAACCACGAGCAGCACCTCCAAAAGCAAGCACTCTCAGGCCACCAGCAGCAGGAACTCCAGGGAGAGCTCAGATTGCTCTCTGCAAACTTTAGGATGAAATTCCACATCAGCCCCCTGTAACACCTTGGGCCTAGGA
>PVHP010035064.1:0-18686 GCA_004024765.1 Zapus hudsonius | reverse complement strand
CACCTGGGCCATGAGGACCGGGCTAAGTACTAAACTATCCAGGGTCCCCTGCCACAGGGACTGATCCAGATGGCCCACGGAGGAGAATATCCAGCTGATTGGGGATGGGGAGGGGGGCGTTAGGGAATTGGGGATAACAACTCATTGTTTGCCCACTGAATAATGCAACTCATTATGGACAATAAATACATATTTAAGAGAGAGAAAAAAAAGAAAAAAAAAGAACTGAGGCAAAAAAAAAAGAGAGAGAGAGAACTGAGGCAATCTGTAGAAATGGCTTAGGAATGTGTTACAGAATACAGACAAACCCTGGAGCTGATCTGGCCTCACCAGCTCTAAACCTCAGCACAAACCTGGGCCTCTGTTTCCTCCTCTGTAAAATAACAGTATCTCATTAGAGTGTTAAGACAAGATAATGTGTGCAAAGTGCTTAGCCTGACAAAAATAAACTGCTTCCTAAATGTTAACGATTATAAGTGTATTTAGCTTGGAAAAAAAACAATCTAAAATTTTCCCAGCAAGAGAAAATCTACCCAGGGGTTGAAATAAATCTCTCATAGATTATAATTTTAGAGAACATCTGCCAATGGAAAATTGAATAAGGAGATTCAACGAAAAGATTTAAGATCCTAACCATGCAGTGGTGATATGCTGATGACTCAAGAGACAAAATTGCCAAATTCATACTGGAACCCGAGCAAGTATTCAAAGCTTCTTCCAAACACTTAGGCGCCTTGACATCCCGCTACGCACCCAAACAAGCCAGCTGTCCTAAACAGCAGTCAGGATTGCATCAGTGGGGGTTGATCAGGTTAATCGGGGACACGAGGTCGGTGCTCCGGGGTTGTTTTCAGCCTTAAAGCTTAATTCCACCCACCTTCTCTCAACATGGCACGCGCGCGCACTCCACTGGGATCACAGCCCACACCCCCCAGCCGCCCAGGTCTCTGGAGTCAGACCACGGGACGCCCAGCATTTCCCACCAGGACAGACAGACGCCCATGGCTTCATCTTCAGGACCCGAGGCTCCGCCGCGAGGCTTGTCCACACCTGTCACCGGTGGGCGGAAGAGCACCCCGCAACGTGGGCCGGAGCCCCCCACTCACCCCAATCTTCTTCTGCTCTGAGAGAAAGTCCCGGACTAAAAGGCGACTCCATGGTGCCGGCCACACCTGCCGGCTCTCCCGAAACCAGCCCTCTTGCCTGGGAACTCTGAAAGTAATCTCCCGGACGGCGGCGGCGGGCGGACAAAATACTCCGTAACGCTGACGGACGGTGGCCGGCTGAAGACAAACTTTCACGACTGCGCGAAGCGTTTGTGGAAACCAGCCAAGGAAACGTCAGCTAGTAAGCCAAACGGATCTCTGAGTAAATATTTCCCTTTTGAGTTTTCAGCACTTTCTATAGCGCTGGGTTTTTTGTTTTGCTTTGTTTTCGAAGGAAAGTATACACGGACATCGCTTCGTTTGATCAGAATTTGATATTAAAAATGAAACGAAGTGGTTAGCTCCCTGATTATTCTATCGCGAAGTAGATATCTCACAACAAAATTAGAGACAAATAATAAACTTGATTTAATTTTTACGAATAATTTTCTATCCCTGTAAGATATACAAAGTGAATGAAAAACAATGAATTTTCCACACTCATTAGAACTGCTTCTTCCCTGGCGCAGTATGACAGGTGAGTGACACTATAAATCATTTTTCTAGAACGCCCACCTTGATTTAAAGAAAAATTTAAAAAGCAAATATATAGGATAAACTCTCCATACCCATACTTATCTCCTAAAGATAAATTTTAAACCTACTAATAAAAGTTCGAACGACTCTACCCTTTAAAACCTGCAATAAATTGTCAGATCTTTTTATTACTAAAATTCAAGGTTCGGAATTTGTTAAAAGAAAATCACACTCGTCACAAACTCCACTTGAAAATATGAATTGAATTTGATAGTTTCAAGAATTCTACTTAGCAAAGTTTCTTCTTCATTGTTATTCAGTTTCAGCAGCCAGTGACTATTTTATATACAGTATGTAAAAGAACACGGATCCCTTTAGGACCAAGTATATGGTTACAAACAAAACAGGTGATTCCCAGAATCCTCAGGATGTTACTGCAGATTGCGGAGTACAGGAAAGCGCTGAGACCAAAGCCAGGTCAAAATTCGTTAAGTTCACGTGCACTAAATGTGATTTCTTCCGTCCTCAAAATAATAAATTTTTATGTAAGATCAAATTTATAACTTTTATTCTGGGTCTGCTGTACATTTAAAAGTGTGACATAAAAATAAAGCCAAGTTTGCTCTGTCTTGCATGACTGAACTTCAGATGCCCTCAGCTTCTACCTCCATTCAGCACTGACTCTACTGTGCCACAATGCTCAGAATTCATATTGGTGATTTCAATAAATGTAAATCCCATTGTCCTAAATCATTATTCCTAAATTCAAGAGTTTAAAATGAGGGCTGGAGAGATGGCTCAGCAGTTAAGGTGCTTACTTGCAAAGCCCAAGGACCTGAGTTTGATTCCCCAGTGCCCACCCACAACATGAGCTGTTCCTGATGCAGCAGACATCACAGTGGGACACCAAGACTCACTGGATGAGTCTGCAATGCTCCACTTCTTGAACTTGCTGCTGCACCGTGCCCAGCCCAGGATCAGACACCTTCCCATGGCCTGCCTATACCTGACATATTTTTGAGACTGCCCTCTCTTTTTTTGCAGCTGCTAATGGACCAGTCTTTCTGGCCCTATGAGCTTGATCCTGGCTCTGCCTCCCATCACTGAAGGCCCATTTCAATCAGGTACATGTGCCACTGTGTCCAACTTTAAGTAGGTGCTAGGAAATTGAACTCAGGCAGGTGGGCTTGCAACTGTGAGCCAACCCCTCAACCTCTTTGAGCCTTTGACCCTCCTACCTCGACCTCCCTGGTGCCGGGACAACAGGCAGGGCTACTACCCCTGCTACATTTTTACATAAAGCCAGGCAACACTCAGGAGACAGGAGGATCGAGAGTCCAAAGCTTGAACCTGTGTAGTAGGCTTCACTACATAGTAAGTTGAGGCCCATCTGGGCTACATGAGACCCTGTATCAAAAACATAAAGAGGGGCTAAGAAGGTGGCTTAGCAGTTAAAGACACTTGCTGATTATATATATATATATATATATATATATATATATATATATATATATACACACACATTTGTCTACCTATTATAAAAATATCTACCAAACTGGGCATGGTGGCACACACTTGTAACCATTGCGCTTGAGGAGTAGAGGCAAGAGGATCATAAATTCAAGGTCTCCCTCAACTATATAGCAAGTGCAAGGCTACATGAGACCCTATCTCAATTAGATAATCATATTTGTACTTTTAAAAATAAATATACTACCATTAATTTCTTCATGTAGATTACTTCAGGAGGTATCATTTTGTGTGGTACATGCACATGTGTGTGCAGATGTGTGTACCCCAAGTGCTCATGTAGAGAGGGGAAAGTCAGGTGTCCTGTATCACTCACCTGTGTGTTTCCTTGAGAGGGCAAGCACCTCCCCATCTCTGCTCCCCAAGGGCTAGGATTTACAGGTGTGTGCGACTACACCCAGCTGTTTATGTGGGTACAGGGGAATCAAAATCAGGGTGACTTGGGCCCTCCTGCTTTTACCCACTGAGCCATCTCTCCAGCCCCAAGCTACCTCAGTTTTATAAAATGTCCAGATAATTGGGATTTCTATACAGTACAGGCAAAACCACATTTAGTTAGTATTTTACATTTCCAAGACAAAAAATCCAGGCTATTGCAGCCATTTCCTAATGGAAACATTCCCTCCAGGAGGGGCCTCATGAAACTTATCAGGCTCAGAAAACTGAAAGTCACAGGATTCATATGACCCTTCCCCAAGGTTATGCAAGTAGTAATACTGCTGAAAACCCTCTCACAAGCTTAGCTGCCTGCGAATTGAGCAGAGCTACAGGACTATTTCCCTGGAATGGCCTTCTGGTAAGTCACCCTGCTCCCCACAAACCTCATTGGCTTACAAAGCTAGATTTGAGTGGAATCATCTCTTTGGTCTCCTGTTGGTACTCTATCCTGGGTGAATGTTTGTTCCTCTCCCCAGAAAAGTCACATAACACAGGCATATATAGGTTTATAAATATCACTTAAAAGAAAAAGAAAGCCAGTTGTGGTGGTATGCACCTTTGAGGCAGAGGTAGGATTGCCTTGAGTTTGAGGCAAGCCTGGGACTAGAGTGAATTCTAAGTCAGTCTGGGCTAGTATGAGACCCTACCTCGAAAAACCATTGCCTCCCCCAACCAAAAAAAAAGAAATATTTTTCAAATACAACCAAATCAATCTTACTTAAATTTCTGAAAACCAGAGGCTGGCAAGATGGCTTAGCAGTTAAAGCACTGACCTGCAAAACCTAACAACCAGAGTTTGATTCACCAGTATCCATATAAAGCAAGATGCACAAAGTGGTGCATGCACCTCGAGTTCATTTGCAGTGGCTGGAGACCCTGGTGTGTCCATTTTCTCTTCATTCTCTCTCCTTGCAAATAAAATATTTTTTAAAAATTTTCTGAAAACTAAAGACTACTACAATTTCAAGTTTTTACACATGATTTTGTGCATCTAGTACTATTTACCACAAGAGAACTTTCTTAAAATAGGACTGCAGATTTTGTTCAGTGACAGAACATTTGCCTAGCATGCTAAAAAAAATTGAAAATAGGGTTGGAGATGGCTTAGTAGTTAAGGTGTTTGCCTGCAAAGGAGAAGGACTCAAGTTCAATTTCCCAGTACCCACATAAAACCAGCTGCACAAGGTGGTGCATGTGTCTGGAGTTTGTTTGCAGTGATTAGAGACCCTAGTACACCCATTTTCTCTGTGTCTGCTTCTTTCTCTCACTCACTCTCAAATAAAATATCTTTAAAAATTGAAAATATAAAAATACATAGCACACTGCATCTAGATTATAAAAGAGTTTAATATCAAATCGAATGCAATTCACACAATAAAAGCTTGGATTTCCATGTCTTCTATTCATTGCACATGATGAGCTAACCAAGTTTTCAGGTTACATCAGGTGATTATCTCATATCCCAAATGAAATGTTGGCCTAAAAGCTGGATAATCCATTATGGAGAATGATGAGGGCAGTAAATATCAGTAAGTTTCTTTCTGAGCTACCAAATGTCACAAGTTCATAATCTTCTTGTCTGTGACCCCAAAGCCGACAGGACTTTCATTTCATCCACTCTGTTCTTATGTACTTGAAAAGCAGGTGTTATCCACCTACCACACGAGCACTGTTCACCATACCAATTGAAGGAGCCCAACTTAGCACGGCACTTTGGGCAAAGAAGCTGAAATAAAGCAAATGTATTACTATTTTCACTTTTATAAAATAAGTAACTGTCTTTAACAATATAGAACATCAAAATAACTAAGACATGGATCTTATTGTCAATGAATTTATAATCTAATTAGTGTGATCAAATGCCTTGGAAATACACTGTAAAAGGCCACTTACTACAATTATTGTTTAAGAAGCATTTCCTACTTAGGAAGAACAGTTGAGTCCGAGGTTGAAGGGAACTCTAAAAATAAGACTCACTTATGAAAAGTTTTTATGGCTTTTATCAGTTTGTACTTAAGAGTTCAAATAAAAACTTTACTCTAGGAGATGGCTAGGTAGTTAAAGGTACTTGCTTGCAAAGCCTGACCATATGTGGTGGTTTGAATGTGAATGTATGTCCCCAGGTATTTAAGCTTTCAGCTTAAGTCTCCAGCAGAGTACTGGAGGGGGTGTGTCACTATGGGCAGATATTTCAGCCCAAAGGTATGTAGAGCATCTGAGCTCTGGCAGGGTTTGTGCTTGCTGCTTTTTGGTGTTCACTGGCTGTTTGGTCATTTCTCTATGCTTGGATCTATGAACAAGAACCAGCTTCTTCCACAATTGATGAAATGTCTCCTGGATCTATAAGCTTGGAATAAATACCTCCCTCCCATAAACTGTGTCTGTTTGAAAGCTTGTCCCAGCAACTTGGAACTGAGTACACCACCAGTAAAGCAAAATGCTCAAACAAGAACATCATGATAGGGGCTGGAGAGATGGCTCTGTGGTTAAGGTGCTTGCCTGAAAAGCCTAACCACCCAGGTTCTATTAACCAGTTACCATGTAAAGATAGACACACAAAGTGGCATATGCATCTGGAGTTCATTTTCAGCACTGGAGGCCCTGCCAGCTCGCTCGCTTGCTCACTCGCTCGCTCATTCACACTCTCTCTCTCTCTCTCTGCTTACAAATAAATATTAAAAACCATCATGATAAAGGACAAAAATGTATAGTAGGATTCTCACATCTTACTAATTTTTTTTTTACTTTTTTTTAAACGTCTTACTAATTTTCTATTAAGCATACACTTAGAAGTGAGCTCCTAGCCGGGCGTGGTGGCGGCGCACGCCTTTAATCCCAGCACTCGGGAGGCAGAGGTAGGAGGATCACCATGAGTTCAAGGCCACCCTGAGACTCCAGAGTGAATTCCAGGTCAGCCTGGGCTAGAGTGAGACCCTACCTCGAAAAACCAAAAAAAAAAAAAAAAGAAGTGAGCTCCTGTTTTAAAGGCTGTTCATTCCAGGCTGGCATTCAGAGTGCCCACACAGATTTCCTTTTCACTGAGTGAAGTACAAGTACTCTAGACTTAAAATTTGGAAGCTATAAATGAAAAAAAAGGAATACAACCAGGCATAGTGACACGTATGTGTAATCCTAGTATTCAGGAGGTGATGGCAAGAGAAACATTAGGAATTTGAGGATAACTTCAGCTACATTGACACAAAGCCAGCCTGGGGGACCTAGCAAGGCCCTGTCATAGGCAAAGGGGGGAAAAACACACTTGGCTATATTTTAACACTTTAATATGTCAAATTCTATCACGAATTTGAGCAACATTAACATCTACAATATATGAAGATTGCCTACAAATCAATAAGTAAAAGACCTAGAGGAAAATGGGCCAGGGACACAAAGAGTTTACTGACAAACTATAAATAACTGGTAAAATAACAGAGATATTGGTCTTAAGCAAAAAGCATGAAAAGGGCTGGAGAGATAGCTCAGCAGTTAAGGCGCTCCCCTGCAAAGCCTTAGGACCTGGGTTTGACTTCCAAGTACCTACACAAAGCCAGATGCACAAAGTGGTGCATGCATTTGGAGTTTGTTTGCAATTGCTAAAAGTTTAAATTTTGTCAGATACATCCTAATTGGTTTAAAAATAAATGTTAATCTTATATTTGAAAACACATTAACAATATTTTTAAAAGGAACCTACTAACTTAGATGAGTGGGTCTCAATCAAATGTGGTTGAATTTTGGATCAGCTCATTTTTTAAAAAATATTTTACTTAAAAAAATATATATATATATTTTACTTGGTGACTAGGGCCATAACTTCTAGTACAGTGCATGTTAGGCATGGAGCAAGATCCTCACTGAAATCGCCAGCATATTTAAAAAAAAAAAAAGGAAAGAAAAAAACTTTATTTTTGATTTGTTTTTCAACATAGGATTTTGCTACAGCCCAGACTGACCTGGAATTCACTATGTAGTCTCAGACTGGTATCAAACTCATGGCAATCCTCTGCCTCCCAACTGCTGGGTCTAAAGGCATGCATCACCACACCCAGCTTGAAAAACTTTATTTTTGATAATCTTACCTATATAAAAAGGCAAAATCTTCAGACTCTTCAAAGAGAAAAGAGTTAAGGAATAAAACACTGACTAAGCAAGGCATGGTGGTGTACACCTTTAATCCCAGCACTTAGGAGGCAGAGGTAGGAGGATGACTCTGAGTTCAAGGCCAGCCTGAGACTACAGAGTAAGTTCCAGGTCAGCCTGGGTTAGAGTGAGACCCTCTCAAAAAAAAAAAAAGCCACAGAGGACACAACGAAATTGTAGATGGTCTCACCTGTCCATCTATCACTCCCAACAAAGCAGACTCCATCCACTGTACAGGTTCAATGAAGTAAGAGGTACACTGAGCCTGACTCCTTGTGGCAAGCACCACAGACGGTGTCGTTCTCTTGTGAGCAAAGGCTACAGGCCCATTTCCTTCATTATGATCCAAAATACTAGAACTTCTAAATAAAGATCGCCTGAAAAAACCCAAAACAAAAACATTAACTTCCAAAAAGAGGAAAAAGCAGACGAATATGCAATATTTCTCACAGGCCAAAAAAACATCGCATTGTGTTGCTACTTAAAATTAAAATGTCAGTAGCCCTATCATCTGTTACTAGAAGCTATACTCTATTGCTGAAGGCCACATATGCTTGGGCTGCAGGTCACTGAGAAGTCAAGCTGGAGCTGAGCTGGAAACCTCCTCCCTGTTAACCAGCAGACAGAAAGCTAGAAAAAGTTACAGTTACATGCAACCCTATGGGAGAGAGAAGTCATCAATGGTGGTGAACAGCAGTGGACCTTGCAAGCCTTAAGACTGGCCAGCCAGGCCAAATGTGCCAACTGGTGCAATAGTGGCACATCTATTGTGGGGGAAAACAATTGCTCTCTAATTGGACTGAAGGCCTGCTCCATAGGAGGGAATACATGCCTGGTACTGAAGACCTAGTCAAAAGGTCTACAGTGGAAGAGATCATGAGCCCTAGGGGAGCAATGCCTACTTGTGGGGAGCCGTTATAGTGCCATAAAATGCGTCAACATTTGTTTTGAAGGTCTCTGCTCTTCCTCCTACTAACTAATGCTAAGTCCCTATCTTCTCTGCCAAACCTCCTCTCTCCCGCCTGCAGGCTTTCCTCCTAGAGATCATGACCCCTGCTGTGACCAAGTTACTAGCAACCAGGTTATGCTAATTCCTAGTACCCACCCAAGCTCTCCTGTATTTAAAGTGCTGCCTGCTTGGCATAAAATGAGTTTGATTGGAATTTCGACTTGCTCCACTTCTCATGTCTCTTGTTCCCCCCATTCTCACCCCTTCTCCTAGGACCCTCGCTGTGACCAACCCACGGGCAGGTAGGACACCTACTGTTGTCTGGTTAAATACATTTGTAATGCCCACCACACTGTCTTATAAGCACTTTTTAAAAAAATGAGCATACCCATATAATAATGCTATTCTCACTTTTTAGCTAGAGATCGTGGTGACCACTGTGATAACTCAAAAGACACCCTAGTTTTGAGACATGACAGTGGAGTGTTCAGCACTGGGACATCTCTATCACACTTCCCGAGGCTCAGGGTCTATTGTGGAAGAGGTGGTGGAAAGATTTTAAGAGCCAAAGGAAGGGTAGGACTGCTTACAGCACAAACTTCCAAACACAAAATGGCCTTGATATTCATGATTTTGCAGTGCCTGATAATACCTACACATAATGGGAGAAAAAGATGATGACACTGAAACAAAATAGAGACTACTTGAGGGGGGGGAGAGATATTCTGAGTGAGGGTGGGGAGGGAATCATAATAGTTTATGGTCTATAATTATGGAAGCTATCAATAAAATATTTTTAAAAAGAAGCTATACTCTTCCTAAAAGCAAAGTAGAACTAAGTATTTCCATAATATTCAATTAAACAAATTATTCCTACAGAGATAAGAAAAAACTCTAAGTGCTTTTCAGTGATTAATAAATAAAACTTTCATAGAATACTAAATATTTTACCTGCACTTTCTACATTTGTAGAGAATGTCGTCTTTTAACCCTTGTGAAATGGTGGTTGGGTCAACAGCAAAAAGTTCTTGAGGTAAATTCTGCAATTCTACAAGACATAATTAAAATGTACCCACTAGTCAATTATCACCTTCTGCATTTCTACACAAAATTCAAGTGCCAACCTAAATCCACAAGCTTAGATACTCAAAAGAAAGTCTTCTAAATTGAGAAGTCAGGATAAAACAAGAGTGCAGCCTGCAAGCTTTCAACTCTAGAAAGAACAGCCAAATTCAAATCCCAGCCCTGTCATTTATAAAGACCCTGAATTAAGTTGTTTTGGCTAAGCTGCAGTTTCAAAAGGAAACAACAATGTGTGTCTCACAGGATTGCTGGTAAAGGACAACGCATTTAGTGTCCAAGAGTCCACCTTTGCCTAGTTCTCAGTATGTACTTGCCTGGATACTTCTCAGTAACCTTCTGCAAACGATACTGCTTGTAAATAACACTGGAGGTGTCCACTTCACACCCCATTGCCTGGTACAGTTTCAGTTGCCACTCAAATCCCTCATTCATCCTAGAGTGATAAACAAGCATGAATTTTCTTCAAATAAAATCTTACCACAAAAGCAGCACTGTTACCAAGGCATAGTACTCACTTAGCATCTGGCTTGAGAGCCTGGAGGTTTTCATAGGCTTTTTCAAAGGGCAGCTGGTCAGTCTTCATCATAAAAGCAGTCACTACAGCAACACTGCGACTCACTCCTGCATGACTGAAAAAGAGACCTTCAAAATAAAACAGCAAATAGCAACAATTAAAAAACCAGACAAAAACCCAGCCCTATAAATGGTAAAGTTCAGGTCTACTTCATTCCTACTTTTTTCTTTTATTCCTTTTTTTTGACTGGTTATGTTGGCCTCAAACTCATGGGTTTTCCTCTTGCTTCAGCCTCCCGAGTGAGTGCTGGGATCACAGATGTGCACCACGCCCAGCTCTTCTACATCTATTCACATTAACCCATTGCCTCTGAAATGCTACCCATGTACAAAAATACTTCTGAATTCTGAGCAATACAGATATAGTA
The DNA here is from genome assembly GCA_004024765.1 of Zapus hudsonius. NCBI lineage: Eukaryota > Metazoa > Chordata > Mammalia > Rodentia > Dipodidae > Zapus > Zapus hudsonius. The sequence goes on along the minus strand of PVHP010035064.1, from coordinate 7,923 downwards.
ATGACTCAAAAATAATTACCTTAATTTTTAAACTTTCATAATGGCAGAACAAATCCAAGCTCCTCTGTTCTCAACATTCCAGTTTGTTCAGATCTGGCACCAGGCTCTTTTTTATTTTACCACTACCTTCTGTCCTGCTGGCACACAGGAAGTGCCCAACAAATATAAACCACTGCTATTGTAATTCAAACCAACCAAGAAAGACTAGGAATTCCCATATACCCATTAAGATTTTCTTTTTTTTTGGGGGGGGGGAGAAAGAGGGTGGAGTTTGGTTTTTCGAGATAGAGTCTCACTCTAACCCAGGCGGACCTGGAATTCACTATGTCATCTCAGGGTGGCCTCAAACAGAGATCCTCCTACCTCTGCCCCATGAGTGCTGGGATTAAAGATGTGTGCCACCATGCTCCTATTAAGATTTTATTTTTTAAAAAAAAATATTTTATTTACTTGAGAGAGAGAGAGAGAGAGAGAGAGAGAGAGAGAAAATATGGGCGCACCAGGGCCTCCAAGCCACTGCGAATGAACTCCAGACACATGCACCCTCTTGTGCATCTGGCTGTATATGGGCACTGGGGAATCGAACTCTGGTCCTTCTGCATTGCAGGCAAATGCCTTAATTGCTAAGCCATCTCTTTAGCTCTTAAGATTTTCTATCTTTTTATTTTTGCTACAACATATCCCATTAATTTCTTAGGTAAGGCCCAAGGGTCCTCTTTATATCCTAATTTCCCCTTCATCAACCACACTCCCTCACTCCAAACAAAGCATAAAATAATATTCTCTTGGGGCTGAGGGTATAGTTCACTGGCACAGTTAGCACCTGCATAACATGTGAAGCCCTGGGCTCAGTGCCCAACACCTCAAGAAAGATCAAATAAAAATAATCCCACAAAATAATTTTTAATTTTTTTGCAAGGAAGGGAGAGAGAATGGGTGTGTCAGGGTCTATTGCCTCTACAAACAAACTCCAGATGCATGTGCTACTTTGTGATCTGGCTTTACATGGATACTGGGAAATCAAAGCCAGGCCATCAGGCTTTGCAAGCAAGCACCTAAACTCCTGAGCCCTCTCTCCAGTGCCCATAAAATAATTTTTAAATTACCTGCGCTGCAGCCTGAATAGCTTTAACAACTTTATTAATGTCTTCTTACTACTGAAAGAATGCAGGGACTCTAAATATGATACCATGGTATACTGATTATTCTAAATTACCATGTCTCCATGCTTGTTTCAACTCTGGTCACTTCCTTGGCTTTTCAGCTTTTCAGGAGCACAGACAACAGGAAGCAAATTACCTCAATACACTAAAGTACATTTTGTCACACACAATGCACCACTGTCTTCTAATTTTGGTCCCACTCAGTATTCCAAAGAGAATCATTGCCATTCACTGTCCAGTAGACCCAGCAGATTACGGCCAGGCCATCATTGTATGTTTCTTCAAGCACACCGAATTCCCTTTAAAATCATTTACTACAACACTGAAACTTTCCCTATGGAAAGAGATACATAGGTTTCAAGTTAAGCTAGTGTTCGACTGCCTTTGTGCACAAAATAATTTGTGTATTTGTTCTACTAGTCTTTTATTATTATTATTATTCCCGCTTTCCCCTTCTCTCCACTAAGAAAAGCTGTAGAAACTAGAACCCCTCTGCTCAAACACTAAGCGCAAAAACCGGAAGCAGGAGTGGTGACACATGCCTACAATCCCAGCACTCCGGGAGCAGATGCAGAAGCCCAGATTTAAGGACAGCTCGGGCTACTTTATAGGGAGAAAATATGTATCTAGAAATCCCGTTCCAACCATAAAGGGCTGGCTGCAAAAGACTTTCCCTCCACTCAGGGAGTAGAGGAATAGCTGTCTAACACGGCAGCATGGCAAAATTAACTAATCTGATGTGACAGGTCCTCAGGCTCTCATTCCTAAGCGACACAGAGGCCAAGCGCACCCCGAGCCGGCCATCTTTCCCCTCTCTATCAGTAGCCAATGCCCCTTTCACCCCATCACATTCCTACACAACAGTCCAGAAGGAGCTCATCCAAGTAGAGAAAGGCGGACACTCTGACTCCGTGTCAAGTCCCACTGATGACACGTCGCTCACTCTCTGTCTCACCGTTCCTTAGGAAGGGAAGGGGACGTGTCCCACCTGGTCTGCACGGGGGTGGGGTCTGGCTTCGGCTAGAGACGCGAAGCTCTACGGGAAGAGACGGTGGTCTTTTACCTAAGGAGCTACGAACCCGGAAGTTCAGTTTCTAACCCGAAGCCGGTGGCCGCAGCACCAGGCCAGCAGGGCAGCGACAGCGACGACTCACCAGTGCACGAGCACCGCCCGCGCCTCGGCCCGCGCCTGGCCGATGAAGGCCACGCAGCGATCCAGGTGGCTGAGCAGGTCGGCCTCGGGCTGGTCCAGCGCGGGCACCCAGAGCGCCCGCACCCCCTCGGGCGCCGCCCCCGCCCGGAAGCCGGGCTCCGAGGCCACGGTCAGCACGGCGCCGATGCCCGCTTCCCGCAGGCGCTCGGGCTCCGCCACGGCCGCCGCCCCGCCCACGTACAGCCCGGGCCGCACTTCCAGCATCGGCCCTACGCGCCCTCCACCGAGACTCGAGCCCTCCGCGGCCAACATGGCGGCGCCCTACCACCGAGTCGCGACGGGCTAGAGCGACCTCCGCCCGGGGCAGCCGCTCGGTGGCGCCTCTGGAGGACTGGAGGACCGCGTCCACGAGGGAAGGACGACTGCAGGAAAGATGCTTGCGGACCCATCCATTCACAACCTCCCCAACTTCACGGAAGAAAATAAACTTCCTCAAATACGAGGTTTCTCAGAATTTTAGTGTTAACGAGGAGGAGAGTTACTACATAAGAGGAGACACGAGAAGAGAAAGGGTCCCCTCATTCTCCTGGTTCTGATTCCCCTCTCACTGGCTTAACACCCAGACTACCTGCAAAAAAGACCTGCACTCCCCCTGTCTGAGAGACATCACAAATAAGATTGTTTTTAAAAAATGGCTAGTGAACAATAAATACCTTAAGTGCCACCGTCTTCTGACCCATGTAGAAGGATCTCTTAATGTTTCATCTCTATATCACTCTCTTCAGCTGCAAGTGTGTACAGTGTACCTTTAAAGTCTTCTCTTCAAAGGGCAGAATTCTGTGCATTTTACAGAGGAATATACCAGCACATATTTCCCTACTAGTTAAACTTAATTGCAGTTTAAGTAGTTTCAAAATCCTAAAAATCACTTGAGTAACCACTGAGGCACGTGGTGTGGTCCTCCCTGAGTGTCCACAGTGCTCTTCAAGGGCAAGTTCAACTTTCGCTCACTCTGACTCATCGTGGAGAAATGGTTCAGAGGTTATGGCACTTACCTGCAAAGCCTAATGACCCAGTACCCACATGGTGTCTCCTGAGATTCTGAGCTGGACTCCTTAGGATGCATTGCTCTCATTACTGAGATGTATTCTGTGACATTAAGAATCTCAAGGGGCCTGGGGATGGCTCAGTAGTTAAAGGTTCTTGCTTGTAATGCCTGTTGGGCAGGGTTCAATTCACCAGTATCCATGTAAAGCCAGATGTAGAGGGTGGTACATGCATCTCCTTTTCTTTGCAGTGGCAAGAGGTCTAGGCACACCCACTTTCTCTCTCTCTCTCTCTCTCTCTCTCTCTCTCTCTCTCTCCTCTCTCTCTCTCTCTCTCTCTCCCTCTCCTTACAAACAAATAAAAACATTTTCTTAAAAACAAAGAATCTCACCAAAGGAAGGGTAGGACTGCATACAACACAACTTCCTGACTCAAAATGGCCTTGATATTCATGATTTTGCATTGCCTGATAATACCTACACATAATGGGAGGAAAAGATGATGACACTGAAACAAAACAGAGACTAGTTGAGAGGGAGAAGAAATATGGGGGAGGGTGGGAGGGGGAGGGAATCATAATGATTTATGATCTATAATTATGGAAGCTATCAATAAAAAGCTTTAAAAATTAAAATTAAAATCTCAAACCAGGCATGGTGGGAAATATATTTAATCCCAGCACTCAGGAAGCAAGGTAGGAGGATCAACATGAATTCAAGGCCACCCTGAGATGACATAGTGAATTCCAGGTCAGCCTGGGCTAGAGCAAGACCCTACCTTGAAAAATAAAAAAAGAAAAGAAAAAAGAATTTCAGGCTGGAGAGATTGCTAAGTGGTTAGGGCACTTGCCTGCAAAGCCTAACGACCCAGGTTCAATAACCCAGTACCCAAGTAAAGCCAGATGCACAAAGTGGCACATGCATCTGGAGTTCGTTTGCAACAACAGGAGACCCTGGTGTGCCCATTTCTCTCTCTCTCTCTCTCTCTCTCTCTCTCTCTTCCTCTCTTCCTCTCAAATAAATAAATAAAAATATTTTAAAAGAATCTCAGAGAAGAGGCTACAGGAGCAACTAAACTCAAATTTGAATGGAATTCTCATCAACTGAATCAGTAGTATCATTTCAGGCATTTGAGTAAAAGATTTTTTCAGTGTCTGAGATTTCATCTGTATTTTCTTCTTGATTCTGCGCCCCTCTCGTTTTTGTTGTGAGGTAAATCCTTTTCTTATTATGTTTACTGGTCTATAAGTTTTGGAAATGTTAGTTATGTTTTTGTATTATGAAATACCCTCTAGCCAAAAAACACATGGAACCCACCTGTATTTAAAGAAATCGGTTTAATTACTCAATCGTGAAATGTGAAGAATTTCAAGGTGTTAGGAAGAGCCTATTACAGGATTGGGGACTTCAGTGGGTGATCTTGTAGAGGATTTAAGGACACAGGGCTTTCTTCTGGATGTCATTAGAAAGTGGGAGGTGATTCTATGACGAGGTATCCTAATAGACCTTTAAATATTTTTTTACTTATTTATTTATGAGAGAGAGAGAGAGAGAATGGGAAAACATGGACCACTTTGTATGTCTGGCTTTAAGTGAGTACTAGGGAATTGAAACAGGGCCACTAGGCTTTGCAAGCAAGTGCCTTTAGCCACTGACCAATCTCCCCAATCCCAATAAATCTTATCCATCAAGAGGAATAATCTAGAGGACACTAAATCTATTACTGGTTAAGGTTAAGAAGTAGTAATTATGGCAGGTGTGGTGGCGCACACTTTTAATCCTAGCACTTGGGAGGCAGAGGTTGGTGGATCACTGTGAGTTTGAGGCCAGCCTGAGAGTACAGAGTGAGTTCCAAGTCAGCTAGAGTAAGACTCTACCTTGAGAAAAAAAAGGGGGGGCTGGAGAGATGGCTTAGAGGTTAAGAGGTTATGGCACTTACCTGCAAAGCCTAATGACCAAGGTTCAATTCCCAGTACCCACATAAAGCCAGATGCACAAAGTGTCAGTTCATTTGCATTAGCTGGAGGTCATTTTCTGTCTGTTTTTCTTCTATCTCTCTCTGGTTGCAAAAATAAATAAATAAAAATGATTTTTATAAAAGCAAAAAATAATTATAACAACTACATCAAAAACTTCATATTTAAGGAAACAAGAGCGAAAAGAAAACCCATCAAATGTGAGAAAATAGTTACAAAGCTTGTCTTTGATAAAGTACTAATATCCAGAATACATAGAGTGCTCCTGTAATTCAACAACGGAAAAACAAGTAACTCAATGTTTTAAACCACGACCAGTAGACCTGAAGAGAAATCCCTCCAAAAAAAATACACAAATGGCATTAAGCATATGAAAAGTATCTCCGCACCGCTAGTCAGTGGAAAAAATCAAAATTACAGTGAAATATCATCTCAACATGTGAACGATTACTATAAAAAGTACAGTAAGGGCTGGGTGTGGTGTCATAGGCCTTTAATCCCAGCACTTGGGAGGCAGAGATAGGAGAATCGCTATGAGTTTGAGGCCAGCCTGAGACTACAGAGTGAGTTCCAGGTCAGCCTTGGCTAAAGTGAGACATAAAGTGAGATATAAATATCCAAAGGAATTGAAAATAGACATGTGCCACTACACCTATACACGAGGGAAATCTTGTCATGCACCTTAAACGTGAGAACATTAAGGACACTGTGCTGAGTAAAATAAGCCAGTCAGGACAGGTGGAGTGGCACATGTCTGTACCCCGGCACAGGACAGGTGGAGTGGTACATGTCTGTACCCCAGCACAAGACAGGTGGAATGGCACGTGTCTGTCTGTACTCCAGCCCTCAGGTGGTTAAGGTAGTAGGATTTTGCCCCCAAGGAACTTGGAGAGAATCTGGAATGAGTGATCTAATACAGACAAGGGCGGGGAGGTAACACAAAAAGACATTTTTGAGTAGGTGATCTTGATCTGCACTTGGAGGGATGAATGGGAAGCTGTCAGGCAAAAGGGAACACAGTGAGAAAAGAAGTTTTATCTACAAGGGCCAGAAAACATCTGTCTTCAGCAAATTTTCACCACTCAATAAAATATATGTGAAAAATAATAGCTGAAAGAGTTGGTTTTCCTCAGAGTTCCAGAGTCTTTCGTCCACGCTCAGCTGCCTCCATTGCTGTGGGTCTGTGGTGAAGGGGAGCTTCCTAGTGTATAGTGTGGGGTGGAGGGCATGATGGGACAGAGCTGTTCACCTCATGAAAGCCAGGAACAAACTTCAAAAACATTCTAGTGATGGACAGTAAGGATATGAGATTGAAGAAATATAGGAAGATTAAGGAAAGTTTGCCCAAAGAGAGGGGAAAATGCATGTGGATGCTGGCCTGTAAGTCAGGCAGCTGAGGGCCTAGGTCATATCACAAAAGGAAATGACATCAAGCAGTTGGCTCTGCAGGCTCTGGGTGCTCCACCCGGAACATTCCAATGAGAGACCCACATTCTGAGGCGACTGGCCCTGGGCCAGCTCTTTGGGCCACTCTGTATTGGTTTGACTAGATACTTTGTGCCAACCTTATTACTGATAGTAAAAGCCTGCTTTTGTACACAGAAAGCCCTGGGCCATGCTGTATCCGTTTCACTCCTGGTGGACTAGAGACTGAGCAGTTAAAGGCAGTCATGCAAATGGAAGTTGGCACAATTTAGCTCCCTCCCCGACAAAAGCCCTGGACACAAAGGTTCAATACTGACGATACTTCACATGGGTTATCACACACATAATTGCTGGGAGAATTAAGTTTACAGTTATCCTGGTTAAGGACTGCATATGAGGGAGAATACGCGGCATTCAATTCTCTGTTCTTTTGAGTGTTCCCTTAGTAAGATCTGCTCGAAGTCAGACCATTTTTTGTTGCCATTTGGTGTGGTTTCCTCCACTGGTGATATATTCTTGTGTTGAGGTCTGCCCATTTTGATTCCACTTGGGGTGATTGGTCGAATTCCTTTGATCTGATTACACTTTGCTAGTGTGTTCTGGGAGGACAGTGGGCCCCACTGGTAGGGTTGGGCCCTTACTTGTTAAATCTGTGTGTATGCCCTCAGATCACTGGCTGGACTTTGATGGTGATACTGGGGGTAACCTGTTAGGAAGGGTGTGGGGCTATGGGGACTTAGTAAGTGGAGGGTGTAGTGACAGGTCTTATGTAGCCTGCTAGGGTATCACTGCCCGTCGCCCGCGGAGGGCAGTGATCATACAATACACACACACACCGCTTGTGGGTTGACGAACGTGTGTTCTTTATTGCGGGGAATGAGGCAGTATATCTAGAGCTTCCTGGCCAATCAGGGGGTTAATGATATGAAACTGTGCATAATAGCCAATCGCAATCACCTCCTGAAACTCATTAAGCCAAGCCCCTCTTGGCAGGCAATAAACCCGCAAGGGGGTGGGGCATGGCGGGGGACAGGGCAGATCCACACAATGGAGGCTGGGGGGTGGGGCTTCGGAGGATAAGCCCCTTGGGCTGGTAGGAGAAGAAAAAGAAAAAAGAAAAAAAAAAGGAAATAAACCAGCAAGGGGGCAGGGGGCAGGGG
>PVHP010035063.1:0-18545 GCA_004024765.1 Zapus hudsonius | reverse complement strand
GAGGGAGGGAGGGAGGGAGGGAGAGAGAGAGAAAGGAAATTAAGCTTCCAGATTCACTCTTTTTACCTCTTTCTCCTTTTCTGGCTCTGTGTTCCTGACCACAAACTTAAAATAAGTCCCAGACTGAAGTCCTAAGGACCAAAAGCTTTAATGCCTAAAGGCAGAAAAAGATGGATGGACCAACATTAGCACCAAGAGCAAACCCACCTTTCTCCTACCTTTTTGTTCTATTTGGGTCCTCAGTCGATTGGAATCGTGGTCACCCAGTTTTCCTTTCTTATGTACTAATTCAAATCCCAGTACCCAACAGAAACACACTCACTGACACCCATCATATTTTATTATCTTTCTAGACACCCCTTAATATAGTTAAGTTGATACTTTGCTCTCTCAAGATGAGTTCCTGGTCTGAAAACATTTTTCATTCACCAGTTACCAGTGTTAGTCAGCTTTCTATTACTGTAACAAAATACCCAAGATAATCAATTTATGAATTGAAGAGGGGCTTGCTTTGGAGGTTTCAGTCCACAGTTAACTGGCTCCATTGTTTTGGAGCCCTGGGGAGGAAGACATGATGGTGGAAGGATATGGCAGAACAAATCACTCACTTCAAGGCTAGAAAGCAAAAGGAAGGAAGAGGAAGGGACCAGGGCACCACAGTCCCCTATAAAAGGTCACTTCTGATGGCCCAAAAACATCCCTCTAGGTTCCATGTCTAAAGTTTCTATAGCTTCCCAATCATATTTTTCAAAAAACCAAACCTCCAAAACATGGGCCTTTTGAAGACATTTCAAATCTCAATGTGGTTCTTCACGCCTATAATCCTAGCACTCAGGAGGCTGAGGAAGGAGGATTACTAGATGTTTGCAGCCAGCCTGGGTTACAAAGTAAGACTCTGTCTCAAATAAAACAAAAAGACCCAAAGTATGGAACTACCTTGATATTTTCTTTAATAATTAAAGTGGACAACTGTTATGTGCATTTGTGTATCTTGGATGTTAAAATACTTATCCATCTTTTAGTCCGCATGCAATATATCTGTAACTAACTCATACGATATCTGTCATGCAGAATTGCATTACCTTGGCTAATGACCAGGCTCATGGGTATACATGGGAACCAAATGAAGCCAATCAGAAGAATTCTAGACTTGTCTTCGAATGAATGGATACAATGCAGACTCTTTCCTTATGTGCACTTACAGCCACGAGGGGGTGAGAAGGTGAGGCTGAAGTTGCTGGCAGTCAGCTGGTCACAGGAAGGGAGAGTGCCTAGGAAATAAACCCAAGAGTTGAGAGACACTGGATCCTTCAGACATCATGCAGAACTTTGGATCCAGCTATGACTCAAATGGGACAGTAGATTTTTTCAGTTGCATATTTTTGTTCAAGCCAGTCATGCTAGGTTGATTTTCTGTCAATTGAATGGAAAGGTTCCTAAATAATACAATCACACTTTTGATGATGGCTCTTTATGAAAAAGAATCACTCAAATGCTGTTATGGAACAGATTCAAACAAAATCAGGCATCTGCTGACATATACCTTATGCCCAGGATCTTGTCTAAATGTGAGAAACAAGTTGTAAATAGAAAACTGAACTAAGTTCGAAGTCATAGTCAAGTATCTTAATATGAGTTTTACCTTCTCACATGAGAACAGAGTGAAGACAGAGAATATACAAAGCACTGGTACAGATTCCCCAGGTATATTAGAATTTGGGGCTTAAGAGGAGAGGCTGGGTGGGGGCTGGAGAGATGGCTCAGTACTTAAAGGAGCTTGCTTGCAAAGCCTGGTGGCCCGGGTTAGATTCCCCAGTACACATGGAAAGTTAGACACACAAAGCGGTGCATGTGTCTGTAGTTCTTTTGCAGTGACAGGAGGCTCTGACATGACCATTCTCTTTCTCTCTCCACCCCTCTCTCTCCTTACAAATAAATAAATAATAATATTTTTTAAAGAAGGCTGGAGAGATGGCTTAGTAGTTAAGGTACTTGCCTGCAAAGTTAACGACCCGGGTTCAGTTCCCCAGTACTCATGTAAAGCCAGATACACATGTATCTAGAGTTCATTTGCAGTGGCAACGGGCCCTGGTGTGCCCATTCTCTTTCTCTCTTCTCTTTCTTTCTCTCTCTCTCTATCTCTACTTGAAAATAAATAATAAATATTTTAAAATGAGAAGAAGCTGGACTAGGGAAAGGTAAAAAAGATGAATGGGTATTCAAAACAAATATCTGAATCTTGCCTGAGGTCATGTTTACATTAACTGACTTTGGGATTTGCATAAAGAATAGCAGAATTGAAAGTCTAATAAAAACAAAACAGAGTGAGGAAAACTTTTTTATAATAGCCCAAGTGAGAGTAATGATGTGAGCTAATCCAATCTGAAGTATAAACAAAGAAGTTACTCCATGCAATGGGACTGACTCATCTTATTTCAAAATTAAACAACATGAATTACAAGGCAGATCAGGAAATCTGGCCCACGTATATGAGGGGGTAAGGGAGATGGAGAGTAATTAGCCAATTAAAGGACAGGAGGCAAAGGAAGAAAAAGTTCTTCCATGCAATTAATTAGAGGTTTTTTTAAAGGTATTCAAATAGAACTTTGACACATAATGCATATCACTAAGAAACTTTTGCAGGGAGAGAAAAGTTTTTTAAGTCATTGAACAATGGGAAATTATTTTATTTTCTACTTACAATTGATGAACCAAACTGTCCAGGGCTATGAAGATCACTTGGACTTTCAGATGTCAATGTTGCTAGAAAGAGTTTTCATGTTATTATGCGCACAGAAAATGACAACTTTACATACCTGAGAACTAGGTTATTTGAGACAGAGGGTGCTCACCTGGTTCATCTCAGATATGCACCATTCACAGTTCTCCAGCTTAGAGTTGGCATATTGGCAAGGCTTTTTGGACTCCATATATCATGTGCTAATTCCTAAAGACTGAGAAATAACTCTTTTGCCCACCAGCAAGCTGGGTCTACCAGTTAGAAGTCCTGTCTGCATCCTCACCTCATGGGTGAGAGGACAGAGCCCTAAAGTAGAGGAGAAGACCAGTCCATGGGCTCCAGCATGCCTAAGTGTAGACCTTAGACAAGGCTGTTAATCTCGTGGATCCTCAGTCTGCTCACGCCTGTAACAGTGAAGAATCCACTGTTCCCTACCTTACTGGATTACCATGAGAATCAAAAGTATCATGTCCTTGAATGTAATTTGTAACCATAAGGTGCTATTATAGAAATGTGAAGTCTCATGACAGCAATGGGTATGATAACATTTTCTCCCAAGCTCTGCCTCTCACCTAGATCCCGGCTTCCTAAACAGTGCATCACAGCTCCATACGGCATCCTATAACTGTGAGAGTTGCAAAACCATTTGTCAAGATGAAAGGTTTTTGAGCATGCAATATTAATTCAAACCCAAACAGATAATCGTTCTGAACACGCACTATGTGCACATTGCATTGCACAGCTGTCCCACCATGAAACACCAATGATACCTTAACCCCTCAGCTCAGATTCAAGACTGTTGGTTATGAATTGTAGCGTTGGCACTGTACTTATAAATTCTGTTCTTATAGAAACATAATGGTTTAATACTGGAAGGCAAATATTTCCCTATGTTCATTCCTCAGCATGCATATTAAGTTAACATATCTTTGGATGGTATAGTGTTTGATTTTAAAATTTGCTATTCAAGTTGCTGATGTGTTTCCTCAAAAAAAAATTAGTCAAATGAATTTTGGCTAGGCCAGCAATTTCTGAAATGGCTTTAAACATACTTTTGCCCTTTTGAAGTATACATTTATACAAGTCTTCATTGATGATTATAAAATCAAAAATATTGGTCAAGTCTGAAAAGCTTTGAAATTCTCTAGGTAATACCAAATATTCAGCCAAGATTAGATTATTTATGTAAAAATAAACAAACACATCTATGTAGTTACTATGCAAATTTGCTTTCCTTTTTACTAAATGATAAAATTACATATACCAAAAAATTATTTGATAATAAATTTCTTTATGATTTATCATCAATGAGTGTTTGATTTTATATACCTATTTTATGTAGCTACATACTGGCAATGTGTGAAAATTTCTTGGGCAGGATTGAAGAGATTGCTCAGCAGTTAAGGCACTTGCCTACAAAGCCTGATAACCTGGGTCCAATTCCTCAGTATACAAGTAATTCCAGATGCAGAAAGTGGCACAAGCATCTGGAGTTCATTTCCAGTGGCTAGAGAACCTGGTACACACATTCTATCTCTTTTCTATCTTCCTTTGCTTGCAAATAATTTTTTTTTCAAAGTAGGTTCTCACTCTGCTAGCCCAGGCTGACCTGGAATTCACTATGAGTCTCAGACTGGCCTCAGCTTCACAGTGATTCTCCTTCCTCTGCCTCCTAAGTACTGGGATTAAAGGTGTGCATCACCATGCCCAACAAATAAAATATTTAAAAAATTCTTGGGCAAAAGTGGTTATAAGCGGGACAAATTGTAGAAGCCCTGATCTGCACTGTGATACCTCAGAATTCCCAGAGAGGGACAGGAGGTGTCCCAGAGGAGAGCAGTGGTGTGCTAAACTTTGAGCAGTCAGGACAGTGTGGGAGGCTCTTCTGTGGGGGATTTTGAGTTGGGCCAAAGAGCTAGAGGAGTTTGGCTTCCTAAGCACCTCTGTTGAAACTCCCTGGGGAAATTTGTTTTATGAAATTTCCAGCAACTAGTGATCCCACTGACTTGGTGGACTGGAGCCTGGAGGGCCTGCTGATGAATGAAAGCAATGTGTTTGAAGTCTGCTGGGAAGAGGAGTTGAGAGCTCTGGCTTGATCCCCAATGTGCAGAGACAGAAGCTGCCTCTTCCACATCTATTGCCTATTACTTTTGCTTCACAAGCCCAAAAAAATGTATATATTTAAAGTGAACCTTGTGAATTAAGTCCACCTTTCACCTGGATCCACAGATGGTGAAATACTAATGAAAAAATGAGTTGTGCAATGCTTCAAGATTGCATTAGAATTGATTTTATAGGCTACGTTATTAACACCAGAGGTGCTGAAAGATATTCTGGAATCAGTGACTATTAACACAGAATATGTTCATAACTAGCAAACACAATGTCTCCTTAGCTGAGACTAGAATCGTAGATGAAATGACAGAAGCAACATATCTGTGAAAACAAGGCAGCTCATCTGCTATGACTCTCCCACCAGTGCCTTGAAAATGCCCACACTCTAGGAGTATCTATGAATGAACATGGAGGAGGCTGTGCTGAGTGAATGGGTGAACATGGAGGAGGCTGTGCTGAGTGAATGGGTGAACATGGAGGAGGCTTGCTGACTGAATGAATGAACACGGAGGAGGCTGTGCTGAGTGAATGAGTGAACACGGAGAAGGCTGTGCTGAGTGAAAGAAATTAGACAAAGAAGGCAAATACATAATTTCTCCCTTTTATGTAGAATCTAAAATACAATATTCATAGAATCAGAGAATATAGTGGAGGGGGTGCAATGTTGACAAAGGTACAAACTTCAGTGACACAAGATGGCCACATTCTGGAGATTTAATATATAACGTGGCAATTGTAGTTGACGATACTATTTTTTTCTTGGATTCAAGACTTTATTATAATGGGAGAGAAGGAGAAAGAGGGAAGGGAGATGGGGTGAAGGAGAAGGATGGGGGAGAGAGAAAGAGAGAGCACAGTACTGTGTGTTTAGCTTGAAATTTGCTAACAGTATAGAGCATGCATACCCACAAAATACAACTATATGAGGTGATGGTTAAGTTAACTAGCTTTACTGTGGTCATTACTTCACAATAAATGCACACATCAAAATATCAAGATATATACCTGTCATGGTTTGATCCAGGTGACCCCCACAAACAAATGAAAGTGTTCTGGGTAATTGATCCTCAGCTGATGGCAGTTTGGATTTTACAACCTCAATGGAGCTGTGTTGTTGGGGGCAGGTTTATGGGGATTATAAACCAGCTTCCCCTTGCCAGTATTTGGCACACCTTCCTACCGCTGTTTGCAGTGCTGTGGCGGAGGTGATATCCAGCCCTCTGCTCATGCCATCGTTTTCCCTGCCAGAATGGAGTCTCCCCTTGAGTCCGTAAGCCAAATAAACCCATTCCTCCACAAGCCGCTATTGTTTGGGTTCTTTCTGCGCAGCAACAGAGTAAGTTGACTACAACAATACCTTAAATGTAAACACCTCTATTTGTCCAATTATACTCTAATGAAACAGAAAAAATAGAAGTGATATTTGCATCCAGATGCTGAGATTGACCTACCCCATTTCATATGAGATGAGGCCGATGTACACTCTTGCTAATCACTGACACAAATAGAAGCAGGCTTCGGTGAAATATTGCTGAGGAAGAACAATCATGCCTCATAGTCTACATTTTATGTCTCCAGTTTTGGCTTTCATTTAAGAAGCCTTGATCTCACCATACCAATCTCGCCAAATGGCTCAGTGGAGATTTTACTCAAACTGGTTATTTAGCATCTTGTTAGCAGAAAGGGGAAATTACTGTTTAAATGTTTCAACTTTGACGTTGACATGTGGAGACTTGAGTCCAGGAATAGAACTTCCTCCAGCTGGAGAGGTAAATTGAAAGCAGAGAACCAGAGAGACAGTGAGCCAGCTTGTCAGTCAAGTGCAATGATGTGCACAGGCGTTATGAAGGAGAAGAAAGTCATCAGGCCTTGGAGAGAAGCTGGGAAGTTAGACCTCAAAGGACAGGAGGGGGATGAAGAAAGACATAACATGAGCCAATGCACTGAGGTCATCACGTCGATGGCATGTAGGGAAGGGACACAGTCCAATTAACCAGAATAAAGATACGGATGTATGTGGTCACAAGATTCGTGGAAAATCAGGAATATCAAAATGGAATGTTCTGGGTTAGGTAGTATTAGGGCTTGAATATGAAATGTCTCCCAGGGGCTGGTGTGCTAAAAATTTGTTGTCCAGCTGGTGACACATTTGGGACATTGTGGAAACTTTACGAGGTAGGACTTAACTAGAGTAAACTGGTAACTGGAAGCAGATACTTAAGGGTCTATTGTTTCTGACTACTTCCTGCCACAATGTCTACTTCCTGCCTGCAATGAAGAAGTTCTGATGCCAGCTCCCACCACCCTAATGTTCTGTCCAAGTTCATGGGGCCAAGCGACCATGATCAGAACCCTCGGAAACCGTGAGCTCCAATAAATCTTTCTTCCTTTACGGAATGACTTACACAGGTGAAGGAATTTGAGTTTTTCAAGTGTTCAAAAGCTACAGCAGCAAAGGGAGTGTTCTCATCCAGACACGTGCACCCACCAGAATGCTTCTTAAGGAAGCAGGAGTGTGTGGAGGTGATGACCGGCTCATTAGAAAGAAAGGGCTCGAACTCTTTAGTAGGTTGGCAAGACTCAGTAAACAGTAAGTCTTTGATTTAGAGCCTGGGTGAGTGGAAGAAGGACACTATCATCAACTTATATTAAAAAGTCAGAAGAGTGCTGAAGAGATGGCTGGGCAGTTAAGGCACTTGCTTGCAAAGCCTGAGGGCCCAGGTTCGATTCCCCAATGCCCAAACCGGATGCATAAAGTGGTGCATACGTCTGGAGTTCATTTGCAGTGGCAAGAGGCCCTGGCTCTCTCTCCTCTCTCTTTTTCCTCTTTCTCTCTCCCTCTGTCTCTCTCATACACACACAAAAATGAATAAATAAATAAATAAATAAATAAATGCCAGAAGAAAGGCCCAATATGGTATTAAATGATCACTAATTTTCTTTGAGTTTCATTGAAAATGCCATGGATATATATCTCCCCAGAAACTGGAAATTCAGGTTAGAAGGAACATGGAACTAGAAAGAGAAACTGATAAGTCACATGCGAATGGAGGGGTACATAAGCAAGGGGAGGCAGAAGAAAAATCATCTGAGCTTTTCCCGTTCTTTTCTTGGTTCAGAATAGAAATGCCTTTTTCTCAGTCACGGCCTCCCAAATTCTCTACCCTATTTAGGAATGAGATAAAGAAACACAGGGCAAAATTCCACACAACTGTCAAGGAGAATAATTCTTTGACTTCCCAGCTATACATGCTCATGTATGCAGGTACATGTGGAGACCTGAGGACAACCTCAGATGCCATTCCTCAGGTTCTGGTCCACCTTTTCTTTTCATTTTTGAGACAGGGTCTCTCATAAGCCTAGAGTTCACTAAGTAGGCTAGACTTGATGACCAGCAAGCCCCAGGGATCTGCTTGTCTCCTCCCTCCCAGTGCTTGGATTACACGTAAAAGCAACCACACCAAGTTTTAGAATCAGGATTCTAAATAAATTTATGAGAGGCAATTCACTCTCTCTTTGCTTTGTATTCCCCCAGGTTTGAGACTGGAAGTCTGCTCAGTCTCCCTGAGAGAACCCCACTGCTCATAGCTCAGGAAGCAGACGTGTTTGGAGGTAAGGCAAGGCTCAGGCAGTGTGATCCTCAGCCCCTGCATAGAAGGAGCCAATCAGTTCTTTCTGGAAGCATCCTGAACAGAAAGTGCAGTGAGAGGGCAAGATTTCACTGTGAAACTCTGCAGCAAGCGAAAGGAAGGCAGATAGTTTGTGCAATGTCGTCTAGCTTACCACCTCGTCCCTCTGGTGTGCTGGGCAGATTCCCATCACCTGTCAACCATCTCCTCCATCTGACACGCATTTTTGTGTTAAATCGCATGTCCGTGAGTATATGACATGCTTCTGCTGTGAGTACCCAGGGTTACAGAGAGATGACTCCTCTACCACACACGTGGAGTTGCAGGAAATAAGATCACCTTCTGAGAATCAATTATAATGTCAATGAATCAGAGCAGAAATACAGGAAATCACCTTAAGGAACAAACATGTTCCTGCCAAGGCAGAGCTCCTCCAGACCCATTGATGAGATTAGCCCATCTGAAGAGAGCGCATCTATGAGAAGGGAAGTTCTGATCACTTAAAAACAAGGCAACTGTACGCAACAACTATGAGTATCTCCTCTCATAGTGCCCGCAGTGGGCTCCCATGCCAGCTACGGAGACAGAAAATCTACAAATGTACACAGGACTGCATGTGGACAGCAGGGTGTGCATGTCCCAGGGAGGATCCACAGAGTGTCCAGGACAGTGGCTGAGATGAGCTCCATCAAGTTCTGGGCTACGTTTGGAAAGTAGGTGTGGACACGGATTCCCGAACTTGCATCTCCAATGCAACTATGACTTATTTATCAGGTCTTTTGTTTCTCCTCTGTGGCTTTCATGAACATACACAGAGAGAAGAACACATATCAAAAATGTGCAGGTCAAGCCTGGTGGCTCAGGCCTGTAAATATCCCAACTTGAGGCAGAAGGATCTTGAGTGTAAGCTCTGGAATGAGTTCAAGGCCAACCTAGGCAACCTAATGAAACCCTGTCACAAAATTTAAAAGATGAACCGGAGTCAGTGGTAGAGTGTTTGTTTAGAATGTGTGAGGCCCTGAGTTCAATCCCTAGCACCACAAATAAACGTGTACAGTTCAGTTAATTGTCCCCAGTGAGCTCATCTGTGTACCTAGTACTCTGAATACCCCTCAGGTCCTTCTTTTTTTGCACTCACAGAATGAACTTTTATTTACAATACACAATTTATAATCTATTGTATTTGATTAGTTCAAGTGAAGAACATTATAATTTTTGCTCTAATAACAGTGGGACACAAAGCAACTTCTCAGGCAGTCCTATGTGGAATGTGTCCCACCATTAGCTCTCTATTAAAGGCAGTATCATATGCCAATTGACAATACATTCTTTAACTAGGTCATAGGGAGAGAAAGCAGCCAAGAAAATGTTTTGGATGTTCCCACATATATTTGGCATCCTGGATCCTTGAATGTGAACTGAAATTAAACTCAAGGTTTGTATGCTTCACATACTAGACAGGTTCTGAGTCTGGAACATGCAAATGCCATTTCTCTATAACAAGTTACCTTCGCTCAGGTCCTTCTTGACCGACTCATCTATCGCCAAGAGCTAACCACTCTCCTGGCATGTGCACCACGTGTTTGTTTTACCTGCTTCTGGACTTCAGGTAACAGGACGTGGTCTACACTACCTGCCTTCTGTGATTCGGTCTTAGCTTATGAGATACATTATGTGTGTCAGTGGATGGTTTGTTCTAATTGTTCACTACCCCACACTCTCATTGTTAATCACTGACCCTCTCCCCAGCCCCAAGGAGAAGTTCTCCTAACCAATTTGAGCGCTAGTCCAAGAGATCCAGCGTTTGAGCTGCTGTTCCAGAAGGTTCTGTATTGAGGTTGGGAACTCAGAACCTATCTACATGACATGCTATTTTTGAGGCGTGACCTCACTATTGGGTAGGTTGATGCCCCTTGACAAAGAAAATGTCTGTGTCCTCAAAGCATTTCTAAAAGATTTTCTGCTGAAAAACACAAATCTTTCTTCCTTGTTTGAATTAATAAAAAGCTAAGTAGCCCAAGAAAAAAATTTAGAATTAAAAGATGTTTCTATCTATGAATCTTGCCTGGTCTGCTTAATGGTGAGTGGTTTTCATGTTGTTTACACCATAGCAGAGGATTTGAGGTACTTTCTCCACAATCGCCATTCCCGGCTGCCCCTCTCAGGAGCTCTGAAGAGCGTTAGTAGTTGTTAAAAACAATCAAGTGAAAAAGAAAAACGACAAACTCAATTTTATGATAGTCTTTCCAGGGTCTTCCGATCGTAAGCGGTCCTTCATGTTGGAATGCAACACGTCTTCACGGGGCTGTAAGAGAAAAGGGTGATGTCACTGCCTCAGTTGACTCTTTGGCCATTTAACTACCAAGGCAATCACTCAAGGCCCGATTTCAAGCCGTGAGCATCAACAATTATTCCCCTGGGCTATTTGAGGAGCCTGGCATGATGACAGCTGAATATGCATGTCAGAAATCTCAGTACCACCAGAGGATTCACAGAAGAACACGTCCGAGTTAATTTGCTCACTGCTGTTGCCAAATACCCAAGAGGAAACAGCTTAAGGGAGAAAACAAGCGTGTGCTTTGGCTCAGAGTTCAAGAGCACTGTCCGTCTCAGTGGGGCAAGGAAGCACTGGGAGTGACCGTGGCTGTGGCCGAAGGGTCATGAAGCTGCTTGCTCACATCTGGGCAGATCAGAAGCAGAGAAGGACAGAAAGCGGGGCTAGACTATAAACTTCAAGGCCTGCCCCCTAGATACTCACTTCCTCCAGCTCGACCCCGTCTCCCAAAGGTTCAACCACCTCCCAAAGCAGTACCAACTAGAGACCAAATATGCAAACCCAGGAACCCATGGAAGCCATTTTACATCCAAACTATAACATGTGTCCACTTCTCTAAAGGCCCTGGATGTCTTCCTCTTGTCTCTCCCAAGGACTCTCCTCTTTTCTCTCCTGCATGATTAATTCTCCCTTCCAATTCTTTCCATGGCCAGACAGATGTATTCTAGTGCCTCCTTTAAAAAACAAGACTCCTGGGGCTGGAGAGATGGCTCAGCAGTTAAAGGCACTCGCTTGCAAAGCCTGACCGCCTGGGTTTGAGTCCCCAGCACCCACATAGAGCCAGATGCACAAAGTGGCGCATGCATCTGGAATTTGCAGTGGCGGGAGGCCCTAGTGTACCCATTCTCATTCTCTCTTTCTCTCTTCTCTCTCTCTCTCCCTCCCTCCCACCATCCTTCCCTCTTTGAAAATAAAAAAAGTAAAAAAAAAATTAAAGAAGACTCCTTGACAAGATATTCCCTTCAAACACACCCCCATGTTTTCATCTCTGTCACAGCAGAGCCTCCTATAAGAGCTGTCTACAGTCACTCACTTCACTTCCCCTTAGCCCAGCCCACTCCACTGACCTTTCTCTGCCTGCCTCTCCAAGGTCATCAACAACCTCCTTTGCCTAATCCAAAGGCTACTTCTCTGCCTTCATTTCACTCAGCTTCTCAAAAGCACGTGCCCCTGTCGATCACTCCCTCCTTCTCAAAGCCCCATCCCTCCTAGGAAGTTTCCAAGACACCGCTTTCTTCTCCTTTCTCCCTAACTGGCTGCATTGCATCAGGATTTTCCCATTTCTTCTAGTCTCTAAATGGCTCCAGGCTCTCTGTTCCAGATCTTTCCAAACTGTCTGTCTCTACCCCCTTCTTAAGCTTTGTGTTCATACTCTGACTCTCAGATTTTAAATCTCTAGTCTTGATCTCAAAACCTCTCCCTGAAGTTCAAGTTCATGCATCCATTGACTGCTCTGTATTGCTGCATGAATGGCTATGAAATTTCTCAAATCTACTATAGACAAAGGTCTGAGTTTCCCAACATCTATCTTTGTACCAAAACAGGAGGATCTGCTGTGGACAACTCTGATTCTCTTCTTTCTCTGATCCTCTTTGGACTGAAAAGGTATCCAGGATTCTTGACAAACAGGAGTGGGGTGGGAAGAAGCCTCACAAGTCACCTCTCTGTAGATTTCCTGTTCCTAGGGTGTTGTAAGTTCAAGCAACTGGGAATGCCTTGGTATTGGTACTCACACTATACAGCAGACATGTAGCCTCTATTTCTTGGGCTCTATTTGGGATTCTTCCTTAGGTGAGGGTCCCAAAAGAGGAATTACTGATTTAAAAGGCACCTTTTATGATTTGTGGTCTAAATTACATCTTCCCCCAAAGGCATGCACTAATTTTCACTGTCATTTTCTCCACATTATCTTGGTGATGACTATTTGACTTGATATTTTTAAGTCAAAACCAAAAATTCAGAGGAAGACTGGTTAGTATGACAAATGGTAGTCCATGGTTAGATAGAATTATAAGGTCAGCAACACTTTAAAACCTGTTTATGGGACTCGTTCTGAGATAAGGCCTTTGCATGTTCCTCCTCTTAGACACTCAACCCTCCCCTCCCTCTCCATGCTCACAGTCAGAGTCTCACCTGCCTTAATATGTGCTGGCATCTCAGCTCTGATGAAGAAGTAAAATCTGGGCTGGAGAGAAGGCTCAGAGGTTAAGGTGCTTGCCTGCAGAGCCTAATGATCTGAGTTGATTCCCCGGGACCCACGTAAAGCCAGATGCACAAAGTGGTACATGCATCTGGAGAAGCTAGGGGCCCTAGCATGCCCATTCTCTCTCTCTCTCTCTCTCTCTCTCTCTCTCTCTCTCTCTCTCTCTCTCTCTCAATCTCTCTCTCTCCTCTCTCCTTTGCAAACAAATAAGTAAAAACGTTTTTTAAAAGAAATGTAATATTCATTCTCTGTTAAAGGAACTTTGAGCTTAGATGCTGAGAACTGAAATTATCCAAACCTGAACCTTTACTTTGAGGACCAAAAGACTCTCCTAGTCAGATTATGATCTGAGGACAATCAAGAGGCCAGAATGCCAAAGTTAGGACCTAGGAGGTAGGGTGGGAATGAGGAGAAGAGGAGCAGAAGACTCGGAACCTCCCAGAGGAATGTGGTTCTGGGAAGAAAATGGAATAAAGAATGAGAACAGAGGCTCAAGACACTGGAAAGGCACTCACTGATGTCAGCCTTTCACCCCAAGTTACTCCAAGGTGAGCATAACTCACTTAAAAGAAAAGCCTGAAAGCTGCTGTGATGCCAACAAATAAAGTGCAGTTTAACCAAAAAAAATGTCAATCACTTTTATATAAAATGCATGTGGAGCATGAGTGGTTTTGATCTTTTATGGCCACGACACAAAAGCTTTTAGTCACGCTCACAGTCCTATCATTGCATGAGCCTGGGCAGGTCTCCCAGCTTTGTTGGCACTCAGGACATTATTTATGAGCTATAGACAATTATGCCCTGCCTATTGGCCTGGGGAATTGGCATGGTTGGGGAATTGAGTGTTTAAATTGAAGGTCCAATGTGGCCTTCAGTGGTCAATTCCAGACATCACCCATGGTCAAGGCCTAATCTCTGGGAGTTGAAAATTAAAGAGCAGGTAGAACTGAAGGTCATAAGCTTGCTGGCTAGTGAATGTGTAATTAGCAGCCTGTGGCCAAGATCTGTAAGATATTAATTGGAATATAATGCAAGCCCCATGGAGAGTTGAAAACAAAGAGAACTTAAAAATAAGAGGCAGGAAATGATAAAATGATATTGAATTTGGACATATGCCCCCAGTACATCTAGAGAAAAATCAACAAAGCATAAATATCAATGGGAAAACAGAAATGAGCTGTAATTACTCTAGAAAATACAGGGACAGGATATTGGATAGGAGTTTGCAGTGTTGTTTTGGTCTACGCGGATGGCCTTTTGTGCTTGCCAAGGAAAATGGAAGTTTATCTGAAAAATCAAATGAAATTGCACATAAAATAAGTACACAGCTGGGGAAAGTCAAGAAGGTAAAAAAAATCTCCCCGTCTTCCCATCTCTTCAATGGCCCTCTCTCCCACCATTCAGTGTCTCTGAACGTGTTTTCTCATAAATGATCTCATGTTTGCAGGCTTGTGTCTGTTCTTCAGTTAAGCCATCATCCTCAAGAGGTCAAGAGTGCAGAGGGAACGGGCCATACGTAGTCAGACATCTCTGTAAGATCTTTGCCTCTTGCCAGCTACGTGGCATAAATTATGTCTTAACTTGTCTGACCTATGGGTTTAACTCAACAAAATAGAAAAAGAATCTCTCAGAGTTACTGGAAAGACTACAGACGATGTAAAGTTCCAGAAATGGAGGAAACCACACATAAATGTCAGCAGGAGTAAAAATGAAAAATCAGACTGGACCCATCACAGAGCCGTTCTTTTCTCAAGAGTTCAAGTCCCCCAGCCCTGACCCATGCACCTGTGTCCTTTCCAATAGCCGGCGGGAGCTCAGGAACTACTGGAAAGATGGCTCAGTTCATAAAGTGCATCCCTCATAGGCATGAGGACCCAGGTTCAATTCCCAACATCCATGTAAAATGCTGGTTGTAGTGGCACACACCTATAATCACAGTGCTAGGGAGGCAGAAAAGGGAGGATCCTCTGGGTGCACTGGCCAGCCAGTCTGGCCTAATTGGTGAGCAAGGCTAATGAGAGACCTTGTCTCAAAGGAGCTAGACAGCATTCCTGAGGATGACACCCACTTGGCACCTGCACACACACAAATATGCAGATGTACTCATACACGTTTATAAATATGAATTCAATACAATCAAATATTTTATTAATTTTCAAGCAGAGAGAGAAAGAGAGAGAGAGAATGCCAGGGCCACCACCTTGTGGGTCTGGCTTCTGTGGGTCCTGTGGAATTGAACCCAGGGCCTTAGGCACTGGAGGCAAATGCCTTAACCACTGAGCCATCTCTCCAGCCCCAATCAAATATTTTTCAAAAGCTTGAGGGCGGTCCTCAGTGGAGTGGGGGCAGGGAGAAGGGAAATAATGGCACCAACTCATGATGTAGCCATACAGAGTTTCTACTTTAAAAAAGAAGCTTTGGGGGGTTCAAATACTGTTGAGGGGACATTGAGGCAGAAGTTGCGAAGATGAACTTATGAACTGATTACTGATCGAACTGGACCAAATGTATAGAGTTTCTTAATGGACTTGATAGAATCATGCCTAAAATAATCCACCTTTTAATCAGCCCATTTTTGTTTAGTGTAAAGCACGTCCTCGGTGTCGTCATTCCGTACATTACAGCATGATGCATCTTAAATACACTTGTATGTGTGCATGTGTGATGTAGTGTTGGGGAGGGGGCATGGCATATTCATGTGCATGTGTCTTCCCAAGCACCCCACGTCCTTGCCTGAGGTAGGGGGTGCTTCCCTGTGGTGACAGGGGATGTCGATCTTCAGCCTGTTCCTATTTTGAGCTATTACTGACACCGGAGCTTGCTGTTTTTCATGAGCTTGTTAAGCTCCCTGGTCTAAACCCCCATAAGCCTGCCCCTGACAATACAGCTCCAGCGAGGTTCTAATTCCCAAACTGCCATCAGCTGAGGCTCGATCATTGAGAATACATTCATTTGTTTGTGGGGGACACCTGGATCAAACCATGACACACACACACACACACACATACACACACACACACACATATATATATATATATATATATATATATATAGAGAGAGAGAGAGAGAGAGAGAGAGAGAGCCATTAAATATTAAATTTTAAACCTGAAAAATATTATTTTTTTCACTGCAAGAATCAAACCCAATGCCTCATGCATGGTAAGCAAGCACCAACCAACCATCGACCTTCACCCCAAGTCCTAATGTATTCAATTTTTCATCAACATCTACTCAGCAATAAAGTTGAAGACCAAAGTTTGTCAAGCAATAAAATAAAATAAAAATAACATCTATACAAGGAAGAGAAAAAGAGAGAATGAGAATGAAAGGAACAGACCAAAATTTGAACTACGGAAAAGTGAAATTGGGAAGTTAGGGAAGAACAGAGTTCAGAATTTTTTAAACATCTTATTGACAATTTACATAAATATAGACAATATATTGTGAGCATAATCCCCTCCCAACACTGTCCTTTGTCCTCCCTCCTTTTTCTTTCTCTTTTTCTTTTTTTTTTGTTTTTAAACTTGTCTTTATTGACAATCTTTCTACATGCATATATTGTATTTTGATCACAGTCCCCTCCCTTGACCTTGTCTGCCTTCATTCCCTTATTCTCAACTAGTTTTTCTTCTGTGATGTCAATTTTTTCCTTTGTGCCTGTGTGTGTCCCCGAGTTTAATTAGAGCCATCTGTATGCCTGACCATGCAAGGGAAATGAGTTCCCTGAGCACCTGCATCTTACCAGTGGTTACACCACTCGAGATGCCTTCCCTGCACCAGCCATGATGGAGTGTTGATGGTCCCAATACTGTGATCTTTTTCTTTCTTTTTTTTTTTTTTTGGTTTGTTTGTTTTTCAAGGTAGAGTCTCACTCTAGCCCAGACTGACTTGAAATTCACTATGTAGTCTCAGGGTGGCCTTGAACTCATGGTGATCCTCCTACCTCTGCCTCCAGAGTGCTGGATTAAAGGCGTGTTCCACCACCCCTGGCTCTCTCTTCTGTTTTGATGCCATCATTTCCCCTCCTATTATACGGATCCTGTATAGTTAACATCAGAAACTGTGATGTTATGAATATCTTTGTGTCTGGAAGTTTGCATTGTAAGCACTTCTACACTTCTTTGGCTCTTCCAGTCTCTCCACCACCTCTTCTCCATGGTGCCTGGACCTTGGAGAGTGTGAGAGAGATGTCTCATGGAGTGCTGAACACTAAACTGTCCCTTCTTTTCAGCCCTTTGGTCATTTTTTAATCACCCCAGTGGTCACTACCATCTGCGAAGAGAAGCCTCCCTAACCAAAAGTAAAGGCAGCATTAATACGCGGGCATAAACATAAATGTTAGAGGGCAGTTTGGTGACCATACTCTATTCATTTGATCAGACAACAGTAGTAATCCCCCTCCCAACCCCACCCTAGGGCTTATGACCTCCTCAGCCATAGGCTTTTGACTAGGTTTTCTGTCCAGGCATGAATTCCATACCATAAAGTGGGCCTCAAATTCATCAGAGAGCAGTTGGTTTCCCCCATCACAGACATGCCACCATTGCACCAGTTGCTACACTTGGCCTGGCTGACCAGCTGTAAAGCTTGCAGGGTCCACTGCTGGTTAAGACCATTGATGGCTCTTCTCCTCCCAAAGGCTGCAGGCTGCACAGCTCTTTCTAACAGCCTGACAGCTAACTAACAGAAAGGAGACTTCACAGAGTTCAGATTTTTTTAGAGTTCAGATTTTTTGTTTTATTTTGTTTTGTTTGCATGTGTATGTGGTATGCATACATGTGTGTATGAGTGTGTGTGTGCATGCATGTGTAAGACCAGAGGTAAATGGTGTCTTCCTCAATTGCTTTCTACCTTAGTTTTTGAAATAGGGTCTCTTGTTGAACCCAAAATTAACCCATTTGGCTGGACTAGCTACCCAGCAGGCCCTAGGTTCCTCACGTTTCCATCTTCCCAGCACTGAAGTTACAGGTGTGTGTGTACCACCACACTGGGCTTACGTGGGTGCAGGGGATCAAACTCAGGACCTCATGCTCACATAGCAAACACTTTACTGACTGAGCCATCTCCCAGCCCTCAGAGCTCAGAATTTGTAAGCTATGACTAACTTTTCTAAGCTGGAAAAAAAAATGTTGGGGGCTGGAGAGATGGCTCAGCGGTTAAGGCACTTGCCTCCAGTGCCTAAGGCCCCTGGTTCAATTCCCCAGGACCCACATAAGCCAGACCCACAAGGTGGTGGCCCTGGTGCGCGCTCTCTCGCTCTCTCTCTCTCTCTCTCTCTCTCTCTCTCTCTCTCCCCTTGAAAAATCAATAAAATGTTTAAAAAAAATGTTGGATCTGGTGCTGGGGGCATGGCTGAGTGGTTAATGACACTTGCTTGCAAAGGCTGCTGGCCTGGGTTCAATTCCCCAGTACCCACATAAAGTCAGGTGCACAATGTGGCGCATGTATCCGAAGTTTGTTTGCAGCAGCAAGAGGCCCTGACGTGCCCATTCATATTCTCACATTCTCTCTCTCTCTCTCTCT
>PVHP010035062.1:0-18702 GCA_004024765.1 Zapus hudsonius | reverse complement strand
CTGGCAAGGAAAATGATGGCATGAGCAGAGGGCTGGACATCACCTCCGCCACAGCACTGCAAACAGCGGCAGGATGGTGTGCCAAACACTGGCAAGGGGAAGCTGGCTTATAACCCCCATAAGCCCGCCCCCAACAACACAGCTCCAGAGAGGTTGTAAAACCCAAACTGCCATCAGCTGAGGATCGATCTATCAGAACACATTCAATTGTTTGTGGGGGACACCTGTATCAAACCATGACAGGAGGGGTCCTTTAATTTTTATTTCACAACTTACCTACATATAGACAATATATCAAGATCTTTGTCTCTCTCTCTCTCTCTCTCTCTCTCCCTCTCTCTCTCTCTTTGCCCTGATTACAGTTGTAACTTAACATGCATGTATACCATTGGTAACTGACTTCTACTGGACCTCAAGCTCCTAACGCTAGAATGGTGTCAGTCCTTCCCATATCTGTCCCCAGTTCCTACCCAGTGAGGGGAAATTAGTCAGGAGAGGGCCCAAAAGAAGGAGTCAAAAAGATGTAACACCACCTGCCTGCTCCAGCAGAACTGGAATTCAGCGTCTAATCCAGTCTCATCTAATCAGCTCTCTCTCCCCTCACCCACCCAGATGTTCGGACCCTTTCCTGAACCTAGAACAGTTAGCTCTCTCTCAGACTCACCTGAGCCTGAGGCTAAAGCCCACCACTATAAGAATATAAATAATTCACCAGGCATGGTGGTGCATGCCTTTAATCTCGGCCTTTGGGAGGCAGAGGTAGGAGAATTACTATGAGTTCAAAGCCAGCCTCCAGACTACAGAGTGAGTTCCAGGTCAACCTGGGCTAGAGCGAGACACTAGCTTGGAAAAAAAAAGAAAGAGGAAGAGAGGAGAGAGAACGAACTCCTTTAGGCATCACACAAATTGTAGTGAGCTGTTCCTGTGAGGTAAGGGGGCGGGGCGGCCCAGCCACATGCCCAGGGCCAAACCTTGCCACGCCCACCTACTGGAGGCAGCGCTTTTTTCTTTGTTTGAGAGCCTGCTGAAATTATGGCGCTGGTTTCTTTTTTTTTTAAATTTATTGTCCATAATGAGTTACAACATTTAGTGGGCAAACAATGAGTTGTTATCCCCAATTCCCCACTGCCCTCCCCTCCCCCCTCCACTGGATAACCTCCTCCATGTGTCGTCTGGATCAGTCCTTGTGACAGGGGACCATGGAGGTTCTCCTGGCCATGCCTCTGGATAATCTCCCCCACCACGGCTCTTACAATCTTTCCGCCCCCTCTTCCTCATAGTTCCCTGAGTCGTGGTGGATGAGTATTAAGGCTGCTTTAAGGTTGTGAGCTTAGAGGTCTTTGTGTCGAAATCATTGGTTTCTGTCTCATTGGCTTATCCTGTGTTGATTTAATGGCTGTGGCTGTGGGCCCCTTGTTCATCCCATCATTCTCTGCGGGGTTCCATTTGGGTCCTCCACGATATGACTGGTGGCTCCTCTCTTGCCAGAATCTCAGCTATCAGCCTACGGTCGGTTGGTAGGGTTAGATGGGCCCCAGCTCTCTCGCTGCATCCTGAAAAATACAAACACAATCTCCATCGGAGAGTGAGATCAGTGTAGGTTAACAAATATACACAATTCTGGATTACCTAGATTCTATTCTTAGTAGTCTCCCAGTCACTCGCTTATGGCGCTGGTTTCTGCCTTACCTCCACGTGTTGTGCATTTCCAGAGAATTTATTATCTCCTTGTATGGAAATGGCTTAATGCCTGGCATGCTTCCGTGTATTTGGACCAATTGTGAATGTATACGTATGTAATGCTGATAGGCTGTAGTTTGACTTAAAATTCCTGCACATCCTGAGCGCGGGAGGAAGAAGAAAAGAAGAAAGGAGAAGAAAAAGAATGAAGAAGTAACTAGTAAGAATGTAACTTGCAAGGTTTCTCGAATAAAATGCTGCGGAGAAGAACTCGTGGTCGTGTCCTTTCTTGCTGGTCGAGCTTGGACACGACAACAAATCATACCCCAAGTCCCCAGTCCCCCTGAGCTATGGAGAAGGCCAGTCTTAGGTGTGGACTATAAAGAGAGAAGAGCCAAATTTATATTGCCAGCAAGTGGCTATGATGTCAGAATAAGTCCACATGTCCTTTCTCTTTTTCTTCTCATTTCTTTGTTGTTTTTAGGGGGGTTCATTCTAGTCCAGCAAAGTCTCCCTCTAGCCCAGGGTGTTCTCAATCTCACAATGATCCTCCCTCAGCTCACATGCCCTCTCTGACACTTAGCTTCCCTAGGTTTCACTAGTTCACTTCTGTTTGCTGAGTGAGTTCTTCCTCCTATTCTATGGAGACTGGTTACAAGAGCTCTTAACCCACTTATTTTATTTTATTTATTTGTGTGTGCACACATGTGTCTTGGTGCATGTGTGTGGAGGTCAGAGGACAACTTCAAGATGTTTGTGCTCTACTTTCTTTGTGACAGGGTCTCTTTACACTGCAAATGAACTTCCAGATTACAAATAAATGTCAGACTAGCTGGCCTGTGAGCTTCTTTGTATCTTTACAAATTGAACACAGGGCCAGCAGGCATTGCAAGCAAGTGCCTTTAACCTCTGAGCCATCTCCCCAGCCCCCAAGTTATAGGGACTCTTAAAGATGCCAGAATCCACCTATGCTTAAGTACCTTATACAAAATGGCATAGTATTTTCATAGAGCCTGTTATATAATCCCACATATACTGTAACCCACCAATCCAGTATAAATGCTATGCAGATAGTTGTTTGTTGCAGTTACATTCACATTGCTGCCACAAGGCACCTGACCAAAAGCAGCTTGTGGGAGGGGTTTATTTTGGGCAGGTGAAAATGTGACATGAGCAGAGGCTGGACATCACCTTCTAGCAACATCAGGTAGACAGCAGCAGCAGGAGAGTGTGCCAAACACTGGCAAGGGGAAGCTGGCTATCACACCCATAAGTCGCCTCCAACAACACACCTCCAACAAGGTTCCAATTCCAAAATTGCCATCAGCTGAGGATCAAGCATTCAGGGGACACCTGAGTCAAACCATCACATTGTTAGAATGCATTATTTAGAGAATAATGACAGGAAAAAGTCTATGCATGTTCAAGACAGATGAAAAAAATTTTTAAAGCTAGTTTTCTGTACCCTAGACTGTCCTTGAATGCAATATGTAGCTAAGGATGACCTTGAACTTTTTATCCTCCTGCTTCCACCTTCCAAGTGCTGAAATTAAAAGTGTGCGTCCTCCACACCTGGTTTATATGGTGCTGGGGATCAGATGCAGGACATCATGCTCACTAGGCAAGCATTTTGCCAACTGACCTACAATCCTCAACCTCATAGGTGAAAGTTTTTTCTAACATTTTCTTTTGGAAGAAGTATGTCATGGTTTGATCCAGGCGTCCCCCACAAACAAATGAATGTGTTCTGGGTAATCAATCCTCAACTGATGGCAGTTTGGATTTTACAAATTCGATGGAGCTGTGTTGTTGGGGGCAGGCTTTTGGGGGTTATAAGCTAGCTTTCCCTTGCCAGAGTTTGGCACACCTTCCTGCCGCTGTTTGCAGTGCTGTGGTGGAGGTGATATCCACCCCTCTGCTCATGCCATCATTTTCCCTGCCAGGATGGAGTCTCCCCTCGAGTCCGTAAGCCTAATAAACTCATTCCTCCACAAGCCACTTTTGCTTGGGTTCTTTCTGCACAGCAACTAGAAAGCTGACTGCAACAAAGTGGTTTGAGAAAAGGTCTCATGTAGCACAGGCTGACCCTGAACTCCCTTTGTAGCTAAGGGTGGCCTTGAACTCCTCATCCTTCCTGCCTCTACCTCTAGAGTTCTGGGACTTCAGGCATATGCCACCAAGCCCAGGTCTCAAATATTTTTAAACTGAGATTGATTAAAATTGCAAATATCGAAGCCACAGATCCACATGGAGGGCTGTGTTCATTGAACACATATGATGTCCATAGCACTGTGCTAGGATCTGAGGGTACAGTGATAATCAGAACTGGCATGGGCTCTGCCCTTGAGTAGAAGGGACAGATAAGCAGGACATTACAGGACAACATGATAAATGTTCTAAGCCTTATATATATTTTTGGGTATTTTTTTTGGTTCTTTTGAGATAGGTTCTCACTCACTCTCACCCAGGCTGATCTGGAATTCACTATGTAGTCTCAGGTTGGCCTTGAACTCATGGCGATCCTCCTACCTCTGCCCCCCACACCCAGCAGAGTAAGCCTCATATACTGTGGGAGTCCAGAGGAGGGCCTTGACCTAGCCAGGGGTGGAGAATGTCCCTGGATCTAATCTCCTTTTGTTTGTCTTTTTATTTGTTTGTTTGAGAAACAGAAAGAGGCCAACAAAGTAAGTATGGGTTTCCCAGGGCCTCCTGCCACTGTAAACAAATTCCAGACACATGTGCCACTTTGTGCATCTGGCTTTACACGGGTACTAGGGAATCGAACCCAGGGTGTCTCTCCAGCCCTCCTTTTGTTTGTCTTTTGAGCCTAGGTCATCAGAGGTAGAGGACTCTGAAGGATGAGCTTTCGAAGCTAAAGGCACAATTTGAACAAAGACACACAGACAGGAAACCACACCAGTGTGGTGGTTCTGCTTTGTTGGACAAAGTTGGCTTTGCCGGGAGAGGAAGCCAGAGGGTTAAGTCTTAGGGCCTGTCATCCATGAGCTTGGGCAACAGGAGGGCTTGCTGCAGGTCTTTTCTAACTTGGAATGGTCCTGCACATGCTGTTATTGAGTACAAGTGGGGCCAGACCCACACGGTGTGGGGTGCACCTCAGTCAGGCACTGGGAGTGAGGACAGTTTAGAAGATAGTACTTTGGGAAGCAGTCATATATCTGGGAGATGTTCGTCCTGGCAACTGTCACAATTCAGCCAATAATGCTTACATTGGTTTAGTGGGTGAACATGACTTCTCAAAAACCCCACAGTATGAGGCAGAGATAATTCATTTATAGTGAAGAACATTCAGGCCGCATATGCTCAAGGAACACTCACACCCATCTGTCACAGTGATGCCCACAGGAGGGAAGAAGGTGCCAGAAGGCAATTTATTCATTTAAAATTATTTTCATTTTTTATGATTTCCAGTTTACAGACAAGCTGTAAGGTTTCTAACAAGAGGCTCTGCTTATAAATCCTAGTCCTTTCTGAGCATGTCAGGTGCCTTTGCCTTTCAGCTGCCATGGATCCTGAGCAGTTAAGATATCACACCAAGTAAAGTGGACAGGAGCCAGTCCCAAGTGATCTGGAGGGCAGCACAAAGATGTGTCACTTGGCCAGGTCAGGAGATGCTGCCCAGGGCTGAGGGTGCCAGAGAAACACTGCATGCCTCAGCAGGACAGGACCAGACCCCATCTTGTTTAGTTGTTGGTTTGAAACATGGCATGTCTGTATCACCCAGGTTAACCTCAGCTGGGAGTGCTAGGGTTACAGGCATGTGCCAACACATCTTGCTTTCCTTGGGGTTTAACAGATACATTCACCTCAGCAGAGTCTCCACTAAGATGGAGGTGTGGTGTAGGAAGGTGTCCTGTGTTCTCTAGAAGACTCAATGATGTCAGCTAAAATGGGGGCTGGAGAGATGGCTCAGCAGTTAAAGGCACTTGCTTACAAAGTCTGACAGCCCAGGTTTAATTTCCCAGTGCCCACATAAAGCCAGATGCAGTAAGTGGTGCATGCATCTAGAGTTTGTTTTCAGTGGCAGGAGACCCTGGAGCACCCAAATTCACTGTCATTATCAGCCCCCTTCTCTTTCTCAAATAAATAAATAATACATATTTAAAAAATAAAAGTGACTCCCTGCACAGAAGAGAGTTCCCTGGGACAGAGAGAAGAGAGCACAGTTTTCAGACCCTTCTGGTAATTCTGCAGTTTTGATGTCAGGGAAGGAACCCAGGATCTAGTGTGCGAGAGGTAAACCCTGTACCATTGAGCAACATCCCCAGCCTCTAGAAATATTTCTAAAGGTGACCCATATTGAGAAATTGCATTCTTCATTGTGACTTAATACATAAAAGCTCATGTATACACAAATGACATTGTCATAAAAGTTTCAAAATAATATAATTGCTACAAATGATATACTTGGATATTTTCTGTTCTTTTCTATTTTGCTAAAAAGAAAATGCTTGATTTCAAAAAGCCACAAATAGCACTGAACTAATCCCCTTGTTTGTAGGCAAGAGAAACTCATAAGAGCTGGTGAAAAGCACATGTGCACGTGTGGTAGTAGGCATCAAAGACAAATGGTTATCTTTGAAGGAGATTAGGTGACATCATGGACCAAAAATGTCCAACACCACAAATAAGGTACATATATGTTGGTATATGTAAAAAATACATTGATCTATACATTTAGGATATGGTACTATATCGTACTGCTGCATGGAAGGCTCCTGTATTTAAGGAAAGGAATATATCTGGGTCTCTGAATGGGACTAAAACTAGAATGATCACTGGGAGAGCAGAGCAGGGAATTCAGACAGCTTTAAAGCCTGGCTCTGCTTTATCCCAACTGGGTTACAGTGGGAAAGCAATGAGTCTTTTTTGAGCCCCACTTTCCAGATCTTAAAAATGGGGATAATAAATGGAGATGGCACAGTGCTAATGGATATAATACCGATTCTCAGCACCCTGGACCACTTCAGAGCTCTGTAAATGAGAATTGCATGGACGCAAGTGCCTTCCTCCTTGTTTCTCTATGTGCTTGGGGTTTCAGTGTTCCTCCTGCACTGACTTTCTCTGCTTGTCTTGGCCCCAGTGTGGAAACAGCACTCTTCAGCTCACCTGGACACTACATGTTTCTCAGTCCCAAATCCAAATTCCTAGCAGGAAATGTTTACTCTGGGTTGGCTATCCACCTATGGTCTAAGCAGCCATGGTGGAGAGAAGGGCCAGAAGGGGGAAGTGGAGCCCAGTCACCTATCTAATTGTGGATGCCTGGGGACCCACGAAGGATTATATTGTGCCCTCACCCAAAACCTGTGCTAAAGTTCTAGCCTGCAAAACTTCAGTGTGATCTTATTTGGAGATACGAGTCTTTACAGGGGTAAAGTTAAAATGAAGTCCTCATCCAGTATGACTGGTGTCCCATAGAAATGGGGAAATATGGTCCTAGAGACAGGCACAGTACAAAGGGAAGACGATGTGAAGACTCACAGGAAGAAGATCGCCATACAAAGATGGCAGATTTCAACAGCACATCTACAAGCCAAGGGGGACCAATGATGTCAGCAACACCAGAGGCTTTGAAAGAAAGGATTTGAGAGGAAGATGGCCCTGCTCTCACCTTTATTTGGGACCTTTAGCCTCAGAACTATATGACAATAAATTTCTGTTGTTTTCAGTCTGAGTCTGTAGTACATTGCTATTATAGCCCTAAACAAGAGAATGCAGGGCCCATCCTCAAGGATGGGTAGCAGTGGTTTGGATACAGGCAGATGCCAATAAAAGGGACCATTTTTTGTACAGCAAGTTCCTTCTCTAGCAGTCACTCTACTTGCAGAATGAGCCCAGAATGCTTGGTGACATAGTGTCCCCAGCAAGTGGTCTTTGAGTAGACTTAATAGAAGTCTGTTTCCAGAACTCCATGGCCACTTGAAGTCTACTGCCAAGTGTTTACTTAGCACCTCTAGCTCCTTGCTCCTGTCCTGGGCATGGGAATTTAGACAAGGGAGTGTGGGTGTGTGGGGGACTCTGAGTGGAGTGTGTGGATTTAGAAGTAAAACACCAAATTTTCAAATATAAAATGATTCAAATAGAGCCTGCTCTTATATACAGTAGACCCTGTCTCTCTGATATTTCCCAATTCCTAAGTGTAGCCTTATGAACTAACCATCAGTAAGCATTTGTTGTGTGCTAATCATTTATAAGACACTGTGTCAATCATAGTATAGATTTGTGCTATTATTGAGGGAAACAGAAAACTGACTTTGGAGAGACACACTTTGTTAGACAATGGAAAAACTTGGTAAGATGACTGGAACACATAATTTATAGTCTTTTTCTTTTCTCTTTCCTGAGACGGGGTCTCACTACATAGTACAAGCTATCTTGGAGCTTGCAATAAAGCTAAATCTAGCTGCAAACATAAGATCCTTGTTCTCAGCCTCCTGAGTGCTAGAATTACAGGCATGTGCCACCATGCCTGGTGTAAATGAGAGGATTTTTGTTTGTTTGTTTTTCGATGTAGGAGGCTGGCCTGGAACTCACTATGGAGTCTCAGGTTGGCCTCGAACTTATAGTGATCCTCCTACCTTTGCCTCCCAGGTGCTGGGATTAAATGTGTGCACCACCATACCCAGCTAATTAGAATTTTTAAAGAAGTATGTCACATCAGATGATAAATGCTGGCTTGTTGAATTTTTTTCATTTAACAATTATCTTTTGAATTGACTACATGTCAGTCTATACATAAATATGCATATAGAAAAGTACTTTAGAAAGATGTAAACCAAATGGTGGTTACCTCTAGGGAAAAATAGGCTTGGAAGTCAGGCTAACATAAAAATATCTTACATTTGTTTATCTTTTGTGTATGAAAGGATTTGTGTATTATTTATGCAACTAATAATAAATTTACATTTTGACACTTGAATTTTTTCTTTCTTATTTATTTATTCGTGTGTGTGTGTGTGTGTGTGTGTGTGTGTGTGTGTGTGTGTGTGGTATATGCACATATATCCTCCTTTTTTGGTCAGATTATCTGACCAGCAAGCAACAGAGATTCTCCTGTTTTTGCCTCCCTCAGTGCTGGGGTTTGAGGTAGGAGTGGCCATGCCCAGTTTTTTATATGGGTGTTGGGGATCAAATTCTGGTCCTCAAGCTTGCACAATACATGCTCTTACCCTCTAAGCTTGAACTTTCAAGACTGGGATGGAGTCAAACTGGCAAGCAACCTTCCTACCTTCCTCCTGAGTGCTGGGATTACAGGTGTGTGCCACTACCCCCGCCCAATTGAACTTTATTAATTAATTAATTATTTATTTATTCACTTATTTTTAGGCAGGGTCTCTCTCTAGCTCAGGCTAATCTGAAACACTCTCTGTAGTCCACACTGGTCCTGAACCCACAGCCATCCTCCTACCCCAGCCTTCTGAGTATTGCAATTTAGGCATGTGCCACCACACCCAGAGAAACTTTAATAAACTAAGTTATTCAGTGTCCTCACTCTATTATTAACATACTCTTTCCATCTGCATTCATCCAATTTCTTTTTATTTATTTATAAGCAGAGAGAAAGGTAGAGAGAAGAGACAGAGACAGAGAATGGGTGTGCCAGGGCCTCCAGCCACTGCAAATGAACTCCGTATGCATGCACCACTTTGTGCATCTGGCTTATGAGGGCACTGAGGAATTGAACCCAGGTCCTTAGGCTTTGCAGGCAAAGTGCTGAGCCATCTCTCCAGCCCCATTTTTATTTTATTTTAAGGAATTGATTTATTTAAATTGTATTGACAACTCCCATACATATAGAAAATATACCATGATCATAATCCCCTCCCACCACTCTTTCCCCTCCTAAATCCCATCTTTCCCACAAGTCTCTCTTTTACTTTGACGTCATTGTTTTTTCCTACTTAATTCCTATTATGCAGGATTTTTTCCTATTATATAGGTCTTGTGCAGGTAGCATCAGCCAGTGGGAGGTCATAGATATCAAGGCCACTTTGTGTCTAGAAGACAGTATTATAAGCACTCCTCTCCTTCCTTTGGCTCTTACGTTCTTTCCGCCACCTCTTCCCCGAATACCCTGAGCCTAGGAGGGTGTGATAGAAATGTTTCACTTAGTGCTGAACACTCCACTGTCTCATCTTTAAGCACTTTAGTGAGTTTTGAATTATCCCAGTTGTCACCACCACCTGAAAACAGAAGATTCTCTAATCAAAGAGCAGCATTAATATATAGGCATAAACATAAGTCATTAGAGGGCAGATTGGTGGGCATAATATATCCATTTAGCCAGACAACAGTATTATTTCACCCTCTAGGGCTTATGACCTTATCAGCCGTAGGCTTTTAATTAGGTTTTTCAGTATCAGGCATGGATTCCCTTCTATGGAGCATGCCTCAAGTCCAGTCAGAGAGCAGTTAAATTCTCCCATAACAGACATGTCACCATTGTACCAGGTAACACATTTGGCCTGGCTGGCCAACCATAAAGCTTGCAGGATCCACTGATGGTTATGGCCATCGATGATTTTTCTGCTCCAACAGGCTGCAGAGCTCTTTCTAACATCCCAACAGCCAGTCAGCAGGGAGGAGACTTCTAGCTCCGCTCCAGCTTGATTTCTCAGTGATCTGCAGCCCAAGCATATGGAGTCTTCAGCAATAGGGTCTTACCATCTAGTTCTGGTGGGCAACCAAGGGCCTTGGCAATAGCCTGTAATGTTTTGGGGGCATCAGGGGCCTCCTTGGCTAACAGCTCATTGAAAGATATTCCTGGCACTGCAATTTCCCAGTAACAATTGATAGCTTCTGGGCACAACGTTATCTGCCTCCACAGTATACTTCTGTCCAAACTCTCTCTCTCTCTCTTATTATTAACTAACAAAGAAGTAGGTCTCCATATGGCTTATTCATAAGTCTTAAATGTTTTTTAAAAAACTGTTTATTTTCAAGGAGAGAGAGAGAGAAAGAGCATACATGAGAGAGAAAATATGGGTGGTCCTGGCACTGCAAATGAACTCTAGCTGCATGTGCCACTTTGTGCACCTGGCTTTATGTGGGTACTGGGGAACTGCACCAAGGCTGTCAGGCTTTGCAAGCAAACACTACCACCCCTGAGCCATCTCTCCAGCCACAAATCTAAAATTTTGAATAACCCTCCTCTCTAAATTATTTTTTCTGATATTATTACATATTTACTGTATGGCCTCATGTTTAATGAGTATATGAAAAAAATTAAATGTGGTTTTGTTTTACTGGTCTTGGTGGCCTACTCCTGTAATCTCAGCCTGAAGCAGGAGAATCAGAAGTCCAAGGCCATTCTGGGCTCCATAGTAAAACTGTCTCAAAAAATATGGATTAGTTTGAGTTGATGACCAGCATTATATCTATATAGAATTGCAGTAAAAGCTTCCCTCACATTAACATAATTAGTATATGCTAGATAAGATGTGGCTTTTTTTCTTCCATTTAAAAAATTTATTGGAAACTTTGTTCTATAGACAAATCATGTGTTGGTTCCATTCCCCTCCTCCCTGCCCCCATTGCACTGAGGGCCCTCCTCAGTGGGGTTACTGGCATTCACCATGGGGTTATGGGTTATGAGTTGAGAGAGTATTATGGGGAGGGGCAATGTCCCTTGATACTCCTTCCTACCCTGTGGCTCTTACAATTTTTGTACCCTCTCTTCTGCAATGTTCCCTGAACCTTGGTGGGTGTGTTATATCTACTATAGTGTTAAACTCTCAGCATCATCTGGATTTATGTTTTGATTCATTTTGAGTGTCCTCAGTGTCTCTCACCATCACCCTGGCCGTGGTTGTCGGGCTCGCCTTGAGAGCAGCACTCATGCTTAACTTGCTGATTCCTCTCTGGTTTCACCTGGACCCTGGCTGAAGTGCAAGAGGAGACTCATCTCATGACAGGGAGCCAGGTATCTTTTCTTGCCATGTTGATGGATTTGGACAATAAACGCTGGTGGGGGGTGGAGCATCATGGCAGACTAGTAGCAGCCTCGCCAGGACTCTCAGCAAAAAGGATTGATTCTTCAGCTGGGATCCAAACCCGGGAACCCAGCTGGTCCTGAACCCAAACCTACCGTCTCCCCAAATACACGCTAGCGGGGGGGGGGTGTTCAGGTCTCCCCAGCTGCTTTCTACTCGGCAGAGGAACAGTGCCGCCCTTCCCCCACTCCTAGCTCCCGCTCCCACTGGCGACATTGTCTCCTCTCCGGTGCTGCCTGAGAGATCTTGCCAGCTGAGCACCTCTTCCTCCCAGGGCCCCCTTCCTCCAGCCTCCCTCAAGCGATTCTTGGGAGCTCTTCTCCCTAAGACCCCCCCCCACATACACAGGCAATTGCGCTCTGCGGGCAAACTGAACTAGCGCGGTTCCTGGAGTACACTCTGGACAGCAGCTGCCTGGCGGCAGGGCCAGGCCTCAGGCACCTGGGAACCTCTGCCAGTGCTGGGAGGATATAGGTGGCTTCGGCGGGCACAGGGAACCATGCGCCACTGACCCTCCAGCAATTCTTGGGCGCACTTCTCCCTGAGACCCCCCCACATAAACAGACAGACGCGTTCCTCGGGCAAACTGAACTAGTGCGATTCCCAGAGTGCACTCCAGACCGCAGCTGCCTGGCGGCAGAGCCAGGCCTCAGGCACTGGGGAACCACTGCCAGTGTTGGGAGGGCATAGGCTGCTTCAGCGGGCATGGGGGGCCACTGATAGGAGGGCACAGTCAGGTGGGAGAACACTGGGCCCTAGAGTTGGAGTGCTGGGACTGTGTTTCTACTGCAGCATACCAACTGGGGACAGGGGCCTATGTGATGGCGCTCAAACTAAACAGTCACAGACAGAGGGATCCAGAGAGGTAAAGATGTAAGCCTCTCTGGGGACAGAACACCCCAATAGGAAAGACCTTTGTTTAAGATCCAACCTGGTGATCGTTCCACTGGAAGCAAAGCGGGCTGAACAGCACTCCCCAAGGTGCCTGAGTCCCACTCCCCTACCTAGACATGGGAAGAAATCAAAGGAAAAAACCCACAGAAATCAAAGACGGAACTCCCCAACCCAGGGCCCCTAGTCTCTTTATGGAACACGAGAGTGGCAAAGAAT
Source organism: Zapus hudsonius (assembly GCA_004024765.1). Lineage (NCBI taxonomy): Eukaryota > Metazoa > Chordata > Mammalia > Rodentia > Dipodidae > Zapus > Zapus hudsonius. The sequence continues at coordinate 5,902 of PVHP010035062.1, read as the reverse complement.
TAGAGGCAACACATACACAATCGCAAAGAGAGAACAATATGACTCCTGACCACAACTGCAATGCAAATATGAAGCAGCTAATGGCTGATATGGAAATTATGAGAAAAGACATGAATGAGATGAAGTTATCTAACTCAAACATAGTCTCCAGACTGAATTTAACGGAGAGAAATATGAATGAATTCAGAAACACATTAAGTGAATTGAAGATTAATCAACTAAGAGAGGAGCTAGACAATCAAATGATTAAATTTGATGAGGACTTAAAAATCTTAAAAATGATTGTCAGGAATCCCAAGCAAAAACAAAATTAGATTGGAAATTAGATCTCACCAAAGAATTGGAGTCTATAAACAAAATTATAACAGAAACAAATAATGAAAAGGAGATGTTAAAAAAATCCCTTAAATTAATCAGTCATAGAGTTGATAATTTGAGGACAGACTTTCAGAAGTAGAAGACAAATCAGAAGGAATTAATAAGGATGTCATAGATTTCAATAAATTCAAGAAATCAAGTGAGCAAAACTTGAGGGATCTATGGGATACCATATAGAGGACCAATATTAGAATCATGAGGATCCCAGAGGGAGAAGAAGCCTAAGGGCATAGGAAATAACTTCAACAGAATTATTCAAGAAAATTTCCCTATCTAAAATGAGAAAGCCCACTCAACTTTCAAGGGGCCCAGAGGACTCCAAACAGACAGGACATGAAGAGGAATTCTCCAAGACACATTTTGATTAAGATGCCTAACATAGAAAGCAAAGAGAAAATACTCAAAGCTGCTAGAGAAAAGCAAACATACCTTATAAAAGAAAATCCATCAGACTTACCTCAGACTTCTCATTAGAAACCATGAAAGCCAGACGGGCTTGGAATAATGCTTTTCAGGGACTAAAGAAGTATGCCTTTCAACCTAGACTACTCTACCCAGCAAAGCTATCCCTCATGATAGATGGAGAAGTAAAAGTGTTCCATGAAGTAAACCAGCTCTACAACTATTTGAACACAAAGCCAAAATTTCAGAAGATCCTGCAAGAGATATCCCACACAGAAAAAACAAAAAATCTACCTCAGAAGAGTTCTAGAGACCAGACACAACAACTGCAGTCAGTGCGCTAATAACAGCATCAGAGACAACAACCCCCATTAACCCTTCATCATGGCAGGACTTAAAGCAAAACTCACAGTTATATCACTGAATATAAATGGATTTAACTCCCCTATAAAAAGGCACAGACGTGCAGGGTGGATCAGAAAAATGGACCCCTCCGTCTGCTGCCTTCAGGAAATGCACTTTACTTCTAAAGACAGAAATCTTCTTAGAGTAAAAGGATGGAAAACAGTTTATCAGGCATGTGGAAGTAAAAAGAAAGCAGGTGTGGTTACATTAATCTCTGACAAACTTGACTTTACACCAAAATTAATTAAAAAGGATAAGGAAGGTCACTTCTTATTCATCAAAGGAATGATCCAGCAGGAAAATATCACCATCATTAACATATATGCACCAAATTCGGATGCAACACAGTTTGTAAAGGAAACCCTACTCAAAAATAAAGCAGAAATAGACTCTAATTCCATCATAGTAGGTGACTTTAATGCACCTCTATCAGCTCTAGACAGATCAACAAAACAGAAGATCAGCAGGGACATAATGGAGCTTAATGACACCATTGACCAGCTGGGGATAACAGATATTTACAGAACGTTCTACCCAAAAGACACAGAATATACATTCTTCTCAGCAGCGCATGGGACTTTTTCTAAAATTGATCACATTTTATGTCACAAATCCTCCCTAAACAAATTCAGGAAGATTGATGTAGTTCCTTGCATCTTATCAGACCATAGTGCATTAAAGGTAGAAGTTAACAGTGGAACAGGATCCAGAAAATACACAAAGTGTTGGCACCCGAATAATTCGCTCGTAGAAAATGATTGGGTCATCCAAGAAATAAAAAAGGAAATTCAGAATTTCCTAGTAATAAATGATGACGATAACACATCATATCAGAACTTATGGGACACAATGAAGGCAGTCCTGAGGGGAAAGTTCATCATGCTAAATGCCTTCATATCAAAGATAGAGAGGTCTCATATCAATTGCCTAACCACCCACCTAAGATCATTGGAACAGATGGAAACAGCTAACCCGAGGAGCTCAAGACGAAAAGAAATAATTAAAATCAGAGCTGAGATTAATGAATTGGAAATAAAGAAAACAATTAAAAAATAGATAAATCAAAGAGTTTGTTCTTTGAAAAAGTTAATAAAATCGACAAACCCCTGGCCAATCTAATCAAACGAAGAAATGAGAAAGCCCAAATCAACAAAATCAGTAAGGACAATGGTGAGATCACAACAGATCCTGAAGACATTGGAAGAATCATCAGGTCATACTTCCAAAACCTCTACTCCACAAAATTAGAGAACCTGGAAGAAATGGATAAGTATCTGGACACCTACCAACTGCCAAAGCTTAACCCAGAACAGATAAAAGCACTATATAAACCTATCACATCCGCTGAGATTGAAGATGTAATCAAAAATCTTCCCAAAAGGAAAAGCCCAGGACCAGATGGTTTCTCAGCTGAATTCTACCAAGCCTTCATCACAGAGCTAAAACCACTCTTTCTGAAGCTTATTAGAAGCACAGAAAAAGAGGGAAGGCTACCAAACACCTTCTATGAAGCTACCATTACCCTAATCCCCAAACCAGGCAAAGATGCAACAAGAAAAGAGAACTATAGACCCATATCTCTGATGAAACTAGATGCAAAAATTCTGAACAAAGTTCTAGCAAATCAGATACAACACTACATCAAAAATATTATCCATCCTGACCAAGTTGGCTTTATCCCAGAGATGCAGGGATGGTTCAACATACTCAAGTCGATAAATGTAATACATCACATTAATCGGTTCAAACAAAAAAATCACATGGTTATCTCAATAGATGCGGAGAAGGCTTTTGACAAAATTCAACACCTCTTCATGTTCAAAGCTCTTGAAAGAATAGGCATAGATGGCCTATTCCTAAACTTAATAAAGACAATTTACAAAACTCCTAAAGCACAAATCATAATCAATGGGGAACGACTCAAGGAGTTCCCACTCAATTCAGGAACAAGGCAAGGCTGCCCACTCTCACCACTGCTCTTCAACATAGTGCTTGAAGTTCTAGCCCAAGCGATTAGACAAGAGAAGGGCATAAAAGGGATACAAATCGGAAAGGAAGAAATTAAACTATTCCTCTTTGCAGATGATATGATCCTTTATATATCAGACCCAAAGAATAGTATCAGTAACCTCTTGAAGGTGATTAATGCCTTCAGCAACGTGGCAGGATACAAAATCAACACACAAAAATCAGTAGCCTTTCTAAATGCAGAAGACAAGCAGACAGAAAAAGACATCAGAGAGACTGTCCCGTTTTCCATAGCCTCAAAGAAAATCAAATACCTTGGAATATCACTAACCAAGGTTGTAATGGACTTATATAAGGAAAATATTGAAACACTCAAGAAGGAAATAGAGGAGGACATGAGAAGATGGAAAGATATTGCATGTTCATGGATAAGGAGAATCAATATAGTAAAAATGGCAATCCAAAAAAGTGATTTACAGATTCAATGCTATGCCAATAAAAATCCCAACCTCATTCTTCACATACACAGAAAAAATAATCTCTAAATTTATTTGGAAGGGCAAAAGACCTTGGATAGCCAAAACTATTCTAAGTACAAAAATCCTACTTAGGAGGTATCACCATGCCTGACTTCAAAACATACTACAAAGCCATAGTAACAAAAACAGTATGGTACTGGCATGAAAATAGAAAGACAGATCAATGGAACAGAATTGAAGACCCAGCTTTAAATGGAAGTAACTTCAGTTATTTGGCCTTTGACAAGGGGGCCAACAATGTATGCTGGGCCAAAGATAGCATCTTCAACAAATGGTGCTGGAGAAATTGGTAAACATATGTAAAAAAAGAAAATAGACCCACTCCTTTCACCTTGCACAAAAATCAACTCCAAATAGTTCAGAGACCTTAATATAAATCCGGTAACCATGAACACCCTGGAAGAAAAAATAGGAGGAACTCTACAAGAAATAGGAGTTGGAAAAAATTTCCTGAGCAAATCTCCAACAGCCCAGGAAAAACAACAAACAGTTAACCAATGGGACCTGATCAGGCTCAGAAGCTTCTGTACAGACAAACAACCAATACTCAGAGCCAATAGACTCCCTTCAAACTGGGAAATGATTTTCACCAGCTACAACTCAGACAGAGGCCTAATTTCCAATACCTACAGAGAACTAAAAAAAATTGATAATAAAAACCCAAAATGCCCCCTCACAAAATGGGGTACTGATCTCAACAGAGAATTCATGGAGGAGGAAACACAAATGGCCTTGACTCATTTAAGAAAGTGCTCAGCATCCTTAAGCATCAGGGAAATGCAAATCAAAACCACAATGAGATACCATCTTACCCCTGTCAGAATGGAAATCATAAAGAAAACCAACAGCAATCGTTGCTGGCGAGGATGCGGGGAAAAAGGAACCCTCATTCACTGCTGGTGGGATTGCAAACTTGTTCAACCATTATGGAAAGCAGTGTGGAGACTCCTAGACAGAATGGACATAGAACTACCATAGCTATCCCTCTACTAGGCATCTACCCGCAAGATGCCACATCTCGATGCAGAAAATTTTGTATAACTATATTTATAGCAGCTCAATTCATAATAGCCAAGAATTGGAATCAACCCAAATGCCCATCCATGGAGGAATGGACAACGAAACTGTGGTATATTTACATGATGGAATTATACTCAGCTGAAAGGAAAAATGACACATAAAAAATTTAGAAAAAAATGGTCTGACTTAGAGCAGATCTTACTAAGCTAACACTCAAAAGAACAGAGAATGGAATACCGCATACTCTCCCTTATATGCGGTCCCTAACCAGGATAACCGTTTTCCTTATACAGACAAGTAGAAAGAGCTGAGAGGTTATAAATGTGGGGTAAGGGAAGGGGGGAGGGAAATGGTTCAAACATGAGGCCAAACCAAATTAGGTTCAAAAACATAAAATTCTCACGAGCATACTGTAACCTAAAGCGTAAGTAGTGGGCGTCAACTGGTAAGAGGGGCCATGAGTAGTAGGAGAGAATGTCTAAGTCTGTGAACAATTGAGCAGTCTGACAGCCCCAGGTCCCGGCCACTGCTTCCTTCCCTCACTGAGCTGTTGACCAAAGTGACCCATGAGGTTACAAAAACAAGACAGAATTCTGTCAAGGCTCTTGAATGCCCTCCCCAGGCCTGAGGCAAAATCCTGTTGCTGAAGAAACCACAGAATACCATCGTTCAGCATCGAGAGACTCTTCGAGGTCTGGAATGGTAACCAGCCCCCAGATGGCAGTTAGTGCAGTGCTGGAAGACACTACACAAGCTGCCAGGGGAAGCTGAACAACGACAGCTGGAGTAAACAGACGTCTGTTATGAAACAGTCTGCGGCCATGAGTAGGGTGACCACACCTCCTACTGGGAGAGAAAAGGAAACCAAGAAAGGAGCACTTGTGCAATGGAGGAGCCTGGGCCTGGGGGAGTCAATCAACAGCTATTAAATTCGGCCAAATATTCCACTCAGTGAGGGGGAACCCTTGATTGGAACTGGGGATTCATGGCGATATGCACCGGATCCTGTACTCTTGGGCTCCCAAGAAAAGATGCACTATGCGAGCAACTGACGGAGAGGCTACTAAAAATAGAATCTAGGTAATCCAGAATGGTGTATATTTGTTAACCTGTAGTGATCTCACTCTCTGATGGAGATTGTGTTTGTATTTTTCAGGATTCAGCAGAGAGCTGTGGCCCACATAACCCTA
>PVHP010035061.1:0-18670 GCA_004024765.1 Zapus hudsonius | reverse complement strand
GGGACTCCCCTCCCGGCATCCCCGATCCCGGTTCCAGGACCTCCATCCCGTTTCCTGGGCCCCCTCCGCCCGTCCCCTGGGCCCCCCCACTTGGGCTGCTCTCGGTTCGGTTCCGCCCCGGGGTCCGTCCCCTCCAGTCCCCACGGCGGCCCGCAGGTTAAGCGGCCCTGTGTGTACTTTCAGCACCCTGACCTGGCCTGCAGCCCAGCCGGCCTGCGAAGGTCCTGGGTCTTCGTCCCTGGAGGAAGGGTCTGTCCAGAGGCGCCTGGAAGCAGCTCACTTAATAGCTCTCTTCTCTGGCCTTTGACGTAAGTACCTGGATGAGAGAGAGAATCAGTTTACCTGGGTTTTGAGAACTGTACTTCTTGTCTGCATTGTGTAAGTAACCACAATCCAGGAGTTGTGGAAGTAATTCTTGTGTTGCAGGCCTCACGTTCCTGATAGGCTGTTCAGGCCAGCAGGTAAGGTGATGGTCAAAAGTCACCTGTTCTTAGAGCAGGGGCGTTCTTAGACATGGGTTCTTTGGGTGCTCTGGACAGTTCCGAGAAAGACAGTATGACCGGGTCACCCATGCTGCAGCCTTAGGGCCCAGTCACACCCTTAAATGTCCCTCTTCATCTCAGGTGAGAGCGCTTTCTTGTCTGACAGGTAGCTTTGTGAAACTGAAGGTGTCCTGGTTGGCTTCAATGTTTCCTGAAGTTTTGCGTCCTCCGGGAATGTTACTGTCGTCTTGCTTACATGTTAAAGTTAACATTTCTGCTGGTGAAAGTTAGGAGGCGCTTGTTTGCATGTTATTAAACTTAGCATTTCATTTCACCAAGGGATCTTAGCCATACAAAGTTGGTCTCACAGGAGTTCCTCACAAACCCAAGTCATTGACTTGCCACATGTCTGCTTTCTCCAGTCGTTGTAAATGACCATTTTTTGTTACGAGCCTCTGTGTTAACCACCTCATGAGCCATAGGTCCTGGCGTAGCCATGGTGGGAAGAATGTGTCCGAAGACCTTTGTAAACTCAGACCTCCCAGGTTTCTTCCAGTGTGCTGAACCACTTCCAGGTGTGGAAGTGGGCCTGAGTAGATAGATGCCTGGGGTGGTAACTATTCTGTCTGAGTGAGTCAGGTCATGCCCGAGTCCTACAGGCAGGAGTCTGCATTTGAACTTTCACAAACTGGTTTTAGCACACTGTTCCAATACAGCAATACACGGTAATTTTTAGGATTTAGTTTCAAACAATTACAGAAGTCAGATACCTCTTATTACATAGTAATAAATGGGTCCTTGTGATGTTGAGCAGAGACTTCAAGATACAGGAGGGCTGGTGGGTGGAGAGTCGATTCCTTTCCGAGAAGACCTTTCTGCACATGCGAGATTAAAAATGAAACATAGAATGCAGAGGCGTTGGATTTTGTAAACTACACTACAATTAAGCTCTGCCTATATAACCAATAGAAAGCCAGGTCCTCTTCCGTCCAGCGGAGATTGTTCAAGGAGATAACACTGTCCGAGAACGCTGATGAGTTTTCCATACTTGTGCTGCCTTCTGAAAGCGCACCATCCTGTGAGTTAGAGAGAGCAGCACGATGTGCACTTGAGAGACCACACTGGTTGGTGGGGCAGCTGGAGCCCAGGTCCTGCCTCCCAGCCCCTCCGTGCCAATGTGAGCAGAACTTGGGTAACTTGTATCTGACATTGCAATTGGTAGAAACCCCCTTCCTTCAACTTTGAATTTCCTGGTCATGAGTTAAATGAGCTTCCAGTTGAAGTTGAAGTTTGCTGAAAGTAGCAGATCTATAAGGAAATAAGTAGCTTTGCCTTTCAGCCTGTTGCTGCTGCACCTACCACTGGCTCTGTGAGTTGTGGCAGGTCTGGTACTCTGGGGCCATTATTTGTCCTGTGGCTCTCTTCTCACTGTCATGCCTCAGGATGGCTCCACAGACCTCTTTAGGACACCATCCGCAGGGACCCCTGTTGTCCGTTGTCACAGATGGAGGCTTGCTTGCCCTCCTTTGAAGAGCAGGAGGAGAAGTGGGGAGTGCAGAGTGCTCCAGCTCCCTGTCAGGTGGGGGACAGATTTAGCAGCCAAGTTGTGTGCTTTCTAAAGGCCACTCTTGTGAGTCCACGAAGTGACAGGGCTTTTCATACATCGTGCAGCTTGGTGGGACACAGTAGCTGAGCAGTTACTCTGTGGTACTCCTCATGACATCCCGTGTGGCCTGGGCCTGCTGTCCTGGAATCAGCTCTGTGGAGGCTCTCAGGAAGATGCACTGTGTAGTCGGCTCATCTTCTTTCTTTACAGTAGCCCATTGCAAGCTTAAGGGTTTGTTTCTCTCCTTTGCAGCACCATGGCCAGCCCAAGAACCAGGAAAGTTCTGAAAGAAGTCAGGGCACAAGATGAGAACAATGTGAGTGTCTGCGTTGGGGCTAAGCTTGGGGGGGCTAGGGAAGAGCTTGGAGCCAGGCGCAGCTGTATTTGTGTGCTCAGGGGAGCTCACTGGTATGGTGCAGGGAACAGGGCTCCAGCTGCGCTGAGAATGCTTGCTCTTCCATCTGGATGTTTTTCTCATGTAAGATGCTCTTTCCCTTCAGAAGGGTTTCTGGGCAGGTTCTGGCCAAGTGGCCTCATTGGGCTGTTAGCACTGCCTCTCTGTTCCAGGCCTCACACCTGTGGCCTTTCCCTCTTCTGCATCCCCTTGGGGTACCTGGTGAGCCTTTGGGGTCTTGGCTCTACTCCAAGCTGCCTGGTGAGTTGCTTGTGCCCCTCTCCCTCCGCAGGTTTGCTTTGAGTGTGGTGCATTCAACCCTCAGTGGGTCAGTGTGACCTATGGCATCTGGATCTGCCTGGAATGCTCGGGGAGACACCGTGGGCTTGGGGTGCACCTCAGGTCAGTGTGCTACCACTCAGCCCTTGCGGATCTGCATCTAGCCTGTTTTTCCTACTTGCTCAGGGAGCTTGGGGGCGCTACTCCATCCTGCTGGGTGGCCCTCATTCCACTTGGCCTAGCTTGTAGCCCTGGCTGGCCAGCCCCTGTGTACCTTCTGGCTTTTGCCTTGCCACAAGAAGCACCTCTCTGGCTCAGGATGTGACCTTTCATGGGGAGATTCCCAGGTCCCCTCATACTCAGACCAGTCCTGTGACTTCTAGCTTTGTGCGCTCTGTTACGATGGATAAATGGAAGGACATTGAGCTTGAGAAAATGAAGGCTGGTGGGAATGCTAAGTTCCGAGAGTTCCTGGAAGCACAGGACGACTATGAGCCCAGCTGGTCCCTGCAGGACAAGTACAGCAGCAAAGCCGCGGCTCTCTTCCGGGATAAGGTAAAGGCTGCGCACATAGCCATTCATTCAGAGCGGGCTTTGGTGGCTCTGGGTGGCAGGCCTCTTGTGTCATTTCAGCCCCCGTTGAGGAACAGTATGGTGTACACACTCACTTCTCTTCTGCTCCCACGTCAGGTGGCCACTCTGGCTGAAGGCAGAGAGTGGTCCCTGGAGTCATCACCTGCCCAGAACTGGACTCCACCTCAGCCCAAGACCCTGCAGTCCACTGCCCACCGGTACCTCCTCTGCCTGCTGGTCAGGCCTCAGCTCTGTTCCCACTTAGCGGTAGTTGAGTTCCCACAGAAGCCTTTCTTCTTCCACTTGTGGGAACAGCTTCCGCTGCGAGGGGCTCCCAGAAGTCATTGTGAAAGATGGCCTTCTAGTAGAAATGAACCCCGTGAAGATACAGCTAAAATCTTAAGTGGCAGTTCCCCTCACTTCCTCTGGCCTTGTGAACAGTGGCTGTGCAGATGTCGGTAGTGTTTCTGCAGCGCACGGTCCCTTTCTGAGAGTTGCCTTTCCATAGTGAGGGCCCCAAGATTGTGCAGGCCCCCGGTGTACCCTCGAGTTCCACTGTAGGGAATGCCCCTTCCAGAGGCTGGTGTAGGGTGAATGAGGTCTTGCAGGGACCTGGTCAAAAGGTCTTCCTATTACCATGAAGACTTCAGCCTGTTTCCCAAGCCTTATCTCTTGTCACCTTTCTTGGGTAGACAGACCCCAGTCAGCTGCTGTTGGACACTGCTTCCTGGGGGTGGAGGGGGCACAGGAGGGCTGTCTGTAGCTGTGCCCAGGCATCCTTGGGCCAAAGCGGGTGCCATGTTGACCATTCCACACAGCCCACAGGGTCCAGTGAGCCTTGTTGGGGCCTCCTGCTCTTCAGTCCTGACCTCATTGACCGTTGACTCTTGGTTTCAGATCCTCTGGCCAGCCGCAGGCTGTGAATGCCTCTGGGGACAAGGCTTTTGAAGACTGGCTTAATGATGACCTTGGCTCCTATCAGGGGTAAGGGTCTCTCAAGCCAGGGATAGCAGCAGGCATCTTGTGGGCAACCTGCAAAGGATCATCCATTGGGTTAGGGCTGTTGCCTTCAGGGTAGACTGGGGCATGCTCATTCTGTATGCAGCAGGGTCCAGTGTGCCCACTGGTAAGGGGGGGTCCTGGCTCGCTCAGGTTTGGATTCTTGTGTGTGGAGAAAACCCAGAACTTTCTCCAAAATCTGCCAGGTCTGTAAATGATGTTTTTTGTATTTTTAAACTATTATAGCTGGGTGTGGTGGCACATGCCTTTAATTTAATGCACTCAGAGGCAGATGTAGGAGGATTTCTGTGAGTTTGAGGCTAGCCTGGAACTACAGAGTGAGTTCTAGGTCAGCCTGGGCTAGAGTAAGACCCTACCTCAAAAAATAAATAACAACTAAAAGAATATTAATTTATTTATTTGAGAGAGTATGGGCATGCCAGGGCCTCTTGCCATTGCAGACAAACTCCAGATGCAGTGTATGTGTGGCTTTACATGGGTGCTGGGGGTTTAACCCTGGCCATCAGGGTTTGCAAGCGAGCACCTTCAACTGCTAAGCATCTCCCCAACTCCCTAAGTGAGGGTTTGGATGCTTCTGTAACCTTAGTCGTGCTTAAGGCCCCTGGGGTTATAGTATGGAGGAGGGGCTTGTTAGGTGAACATCTGCATGACTGTGGCTCCTTATTCAGAGTATCGGGGTTTATGTCATGACTGTACTGTTCTCTCTCTCTCTCTCTCTCTCTCTCTCTCTCTCTCTCTCTCTCTCTCTCTCAGGGCCCAGGAGAATCGCTACGTGGGGTTTGGGAACACAGTGCCATCTCAGAAGAGAGAAGATGACTTTCTGAACAACGCCATGTCATCTCTCTACTCGGTGAGGATGTCTGGTTTTTGCATGGTGCCTCTTGTGGCAAACAGACCATAACAAGGAGGAACCATCATGGGCAGCGTGGGTAGTCCTACTCTTTGGGTCTGATTAGAGGCCCTTTCTTGCTTAAGAGGAAGGTTCTGTGAACATGTGACTTTATGCATACCCATGTGTATCGATCCACGTCTTTACTCTGGCCACAAAATAGATCTTTCAGATGAACCAAAGTTCCTTCCCTAAAGAGCCAGAGGCTTCTTGTAAGACATGTCCTGGTCCCAGAGGGAACATGAGCTGGCCCAGTGGCCTCTGGGCTGTGTGGACCAAGCCAGGAGGCCAGGTTCTCATGCGGAGGCAGGGTAGGCAGCTGCCCACATGTTGGTGATGTTCTGTCTCCAGGGCATCTGCCAGCTTTCTGAGCCACTTAGGCACCTGGAGGCTCCAGATCAGATGTTCTGGTTATGATATCCTGGCTTGCTGATAAGTTGTGGAAATAGAAGACTTTGTCCACCATTTATGTTCCAAGGAAACTTTTTTATTTTTTGAAAACTACTTTGGTTCATTGCTGGGCTGTGGTCTGTCATACTCAATGGTAAACACTCCGAGGGGCTGGTGTGAGGGGTTGAGGGAGCCTAGTGGCAGCTGGTAGATTCTGCAAAAGAAAAGATGAAAGGGCTTTTACACTGACACCAGATCTTCAAGATGTGCTGAGTACAGATAAGCAGAGTATAGAAAGATGGTGGGCGTCCTGTGTGAGAAGACAAAGCAGGAACCCACTTCTTGGTGTGTGTGTACCTTGCGGTTGGGACTGACAGACACACGGGGGAGACTGCTGCGTGTGGACATTTCCTCCCCAAATAAATGATTCCTTATTCAAGATTTCTTTTTGAAATAGATAGGGTCTCATTATGTAACCCTAAGTGGCTTGGAGCTTTTTATATAGACCAGGATGGCCTTGAACTTGCAGCAATTCTCCTGCCTCAGTTTCTCCAGTGTTGGGATTGCAAACATGAGCCACTATCACTGGCACAAAAATTTTAAGGGCTGGGAAGATAGCTCAGTGAGTGGTTAAATGCACTTGTTTGCAAAGCCTGCTGGCCTGGGTTCACTTCCCAAACCATCCACATAAGCCAGATGCAAAAAGTGGTGCATACATCTGGGAATTGTGTGCAGCTGCAAGAGGCCCTAGTGTGTGTGCGCGCGCGCACGCACACACACACACACACACACACACACACACACACACACACACACTCAAACAAAAGTTAAGAATTGTTTTAAAGGTAAAACTGGATGTGGCGCTGCACACTGTGACCCCAGCACTCTAGCACTGGAGGCTAACATGACCCCACAGCAATCCTGATACTCCCTGAGGATTCCCTCAGTGGAATGGGCCGGGGAGAGGGAACATAGACTATAATAACCCGATAGGAATATGACCGTTTTCAATATGCTCACAGATTATCACATGTCCCCATGGAATCCACTGATGGCTCTTGGGAGCTCCAGGTAGAGTGGCCTGATAGGTGTCTCTGGCAGCCGTGGCCACTCTCCCACAGTCCCACTGGGTCTGTGTAGGTAGAACAATGTGTTTACAGTCCCAGTGGTCAGTGCCATTCTTAGGCTCCTTTCCTGGGAAGTCAGGTTCTCCAGTGTCGGGTCCTCTGCATAGCCTTCAGGGTAAAAAGGCCAATAGTGTTTAAAACAAAGCTTTTTACTTCTAGGTAGCTCTGATTTGCTTTTAGAGGTGTAGGGGAAACAAATTTGAATTTAGAGGAAGGTCTGTGACCCTTGGGGCGGGGGAAGGGATGAGGAAAGCAAGTAGAAGTTGAGCAGACTCCCCGGTGTGCCTATGGCCATGGGCTCTGGTGGCTGTCCCTTCCCCTTGCTGTGGTTGCTGTTGGAGTCCTTGGGGCAGCACCGAAGTGTGCTGAGTGCTGTGTGCCACATCTGGTGAGGGGATATTGGTGCTGCCGTGGCTAGCGGCCACAGAGGTGCTTGAGTGCCCTCTGTCCAGGTGACAAGATCTTGGCATGTCTGGAGTCTGGGACAGCCGTACTCATTTGTTCTCTGTTGCCTCCTCAGGGCTGGAGCAGTTTTACCACTGGAGCCAGCAAGTTTGCCTCTGCCGCGAAGGAGGGTGTAAGTAACCTCAGGATGCATGCTGTCCACCACTGGCTTGGGCTCCCTCCACATGCAGGGATTCACCGCCAGCAGACAGGCCTGAGGCCTTGACCTCTGCAGGACGGCCCAGGAGCCTTTGCTGTCACAGCAGATGCTTCTGCCTGCAGCGATTGACTTGCCCTCACAACAGTGGGGCAGACACGACCCCAGTTGATCTCAGTGGAGAGAGAGGGTGGGCTTCTGTGCCTGGGTTTCTGCTTTTGGGTCTGCAGCTCCTCTCCTTCACTTTTCCTTGAAATGAGGAAGCACTTGGGTGTAGTTGGGACGGACTCCATGCTTCTCGGAGGGTGTATCTGGCTCTGATAGTGACACAGCCAGCACTGCTGGGAGGATGTCAGACAAAACAGGCAGAGCAGCCTTGAGGAGAGACCACAGGTCTGGGACCAGGATGTGTGGCCATGGACAGGGCCAGAGACTAACTGGCCTTCCAGCCTTCAGTTAACAGGCCTGTAGTGCCATAGCCGTCCAGTTAACGGAAACTATGCCGCTCTCAGTCTGTTTGCTATGGAGCTGCTGCTGGTTGCTGGCAGGGCCTACGTTTCTTCACCCCTAGAAGGGCTGGCGTGAGGGAGGGTCAGGGTCTCCTAGCTTAAGCATCTCTGGCCAGTCCTATTCTCTCTTTCCTCCAGTGTCAGTAATTGGGGTGCTGGGCAGCTGTGCCTAAACATGCTGGACACTGAGCTGCCCCATATTGGGCAAAGGGGGCTGGGGTGAGGGAAGACCTGAAGAGAGCGTTGGAGTAGCTGCTGGGCCTGGTACCCACAATCTTGGGGATGGAATCTGATGATGGTTCCCCCAGCTGGAGCATGTCCGACACATGTCCCACCCACGCAGTGTGTGGAGTCACTGCATGGGGTTTAAAATTTGTTTAAAACTGTTTTCTTTGTCCCCAAGGAGTCCACTGTTGGCTCTTAGGAGCTCCAGGTATAGAGTTGCCATGTGCACTAAGCCAGATCTCCCAGGAACTCCCTGGCACCTCAGAGCGGCTGCCAGGTTAATGTCGACCGTATGGGTGGTCAGAAGGGAGTCTTGGAACTGACCTCATCCAGGGATGAAGCCTTGTGGTCAGGATCAAGACCTTTGACTAAAGGCAGTATTTGTTTTTGTCTTTCAGGCTACAAAATTTGGATCCCAAGCAAGTCAGAAGGTAAAAAGGGAAAGCTTTGATGTATTTAAAAGTCTTGAGAGTCTAATGTCATGCACAGTGTCCAGGAAAGTCCAGGGCTTGAGATTTCAGTGCAGAGGGGCCCCTCCTGCCCTCACATAGTTAGCTTGATCTCTCAGTGCCTGCACAGTTGTTGGGAGCCAGAAGCTGCCCTTTCTCAGGGCTTCCCAGATCACGGCCAATGGCGGATGTGAGGCTGCTATGCGCCAGGCTCCTTGTTTGGAAAGGAGCTGGATTATCTGGGCCATGGCTTTTCAGTCTTGGGCTGTTGGGCTGGGAGAGGTGTCATTCCAACTCTACAGGGTCGCCTGCATTCTGGAAACCATGGCTCTGCCCTGGTTTGTGCCTTGTGAGCAGTGGCAAATTGAGGCTTGGCATTTGAGTTTTCTTCCAAACTTGAATGTAGTCCAGAAATGGCTCCAGGTGCTCAGGACTCAGGTGGCGCCTTGTGCCCTGGATGTGGGACGCAGTGTCTCATCTTGACCCTGAAGTCTGCGGTGTTCTTTCTGTGAGCACTTCTACCTCTCAAGGGTCCTTCCTCGTCCCCACCCCTAGTCACTTTCCCTGGAGACCCCTCCCTGCCTTTATCTCAGGGCCTCTTAAGTTGGGCTCCTGAGACACGTCTAGGGTTTCTGGACTGGTAAGTTTGGAGTAGAAAAGTATTGATGAAAGGTCCAGGAACAGGCTGGTGTGGGTCTTGTGCAACTATCAAAAATTGTTCAGGCTGGGTGTGGTAGTGCATGGCTGATCACAGCAATTAGGAAGTTAAGGAAGGAGGATTAAGAGTTAACAGCCCCCTAGCAGCACAGTGAAACACCCCTGTTCTAAAAATTTGTTGAGTTGTGTTCTTGGGTGCTTCTGGGTGTTTCTAACCCTGCTCCCACTGCCTGGTCTCTCTCTGTAACCGCCTTCGTGCATCTGGGTCAAGTTTTGGGGTTACAAGCAGCAGCCAGAGCCGGTAAAGCCCCGTTGTCTGCTGGTGCATGCCACCCTGCCTCTGCTGAGAATGCTTCATCCCCGGCTGTGTCACCGTGTGTGCTGTGCTTGCACCTCCTCTTTGGCCTGCAGGGCTGGAGGGCCTCAGCTTCCCTAAAACCTATCACCCAGGTGTTGCCAGGGTGTCCTAGGAAGCTGGGTGCTTAGCTTAGTTTTCATTTCATGGCATAATTACCCCAAACCAGATAACCTTTGAAGTCACACCCTACTGGCAAGGAGCCTCTTGTCTGAGTTTGCTTTGAGGTTAGGAGCTGGGCCGGTCACATCCCTAGGTGACTCAAGGCCTCATGGCCATTGCCATGGTGGCATCAGGAAAGGCTGTGCCCTTCCTGTTCTTTGCTAGACTCTTCCTCCTCTCTCCACCTCCCTTCCCTCTTCCCTCTTTACCTCCAGGTGGGGCTCAATGCCTGCTCTAGGGAAAGGAGAGAGAGGCACCTGCAGCGGGTCCATGTCCATTTTCCTGTGGACTGGAGCCAGAGAAGCTGTGGCTGGTGTGAGGGAGAGCCCTGAGCATGAGGTTCCCTCATCCTGGTGTCACTTCCTCTCCTGTGACTGTGACCCTGCTTCCTGTGTGTATCTACATTCTGCTGCCTTCCCTTATGTTGGCAACTCTTACGCCACCCTGTACTGACAGTGACCTGTGGTGAAAGTTGCATATGGAGCTTACACTGTCCCTTCCAACAGGCTTCAGAACTGGGCCACAGCCTGAATGAGAATGTCCTGAAGCCTGCGCAGGAGAAGGTGAGGGCGGCACCAACAGTTGAGATGCTTGTGTGCCCACTGAGGCCTTTTGTGGGTCTGTGTGGGATCAGCAGGGCCCAGGTGGCCTGGGGCCCCTTGTAGCTTTCCCACTCCAAGGGTGTCCCTGAGCTCTCTTACCTCTGCCTCAATTCAGTGGACTGGTTCCAGTCAGTGATGCCAGTCTGTCTTCAGAAGGGTGTGGGGAGTATGAGCCCTGAAGGGTCACCAGTCCCCACCCGCTCCTCACAACAGGCTTCTGGCCCAGGTGACAGACGTCCTCTCCAGGGAGGAGCAGGGTCCTTGTAGTGATAGCTTTGGGTTATAGTAGATCTTTTGGGGACTCCCTGGCAGTTTCATGTAATCCCTCTGCCCTGAAGCTTCAACCCCTAATGATGCCCTTTAAATTGTACAGGTGAAGGAGGGAAGGATTTTTGATGATGTTTCAAGTGGGGTCTCTCAGTTGGCATCCAAGGTAGGGCCTCCCCACTCCTGTGCGTGTCCCCATGAAGGCCTGGGTCAGTTATGGTAGTGGCCACTGCCCTCTGATTTATGGGGGCTTGAGGAATATGGAGATAGCTTGGCTGGTGGGGACGTGTCAGCCGCTAACCTGTGCTGCTCTCTCTCTCGTCTTGCTGCCATGGGCCTGTCCCTTGGTAAGTGTCAGTGCTATTACTAGCTGTCCCAAAGCTTGTTTGGTGGGACGTGGGAGGTTCATTAGGTTTCCCAACACAAGGTGCCTAGGGGTTGGGGAGGCCGATGAGGGCCTCCCCAAAATTTTGCCCAAATCTCTCAGCAGGGCTGTGTCCATTTCTGTTTTTGTCAGAGGTGTTATGTGAGTGGGGCCCCAGCTTGTTTTCTGGTTTCTTTCCAGGTCCAGGGAGTTGGCAGCAAGGGATGGCGGGATGTTACCACCTTCTTTTCTGGGAAAACTGAGGACTCCTCAGAGAGGTAGGTTGTGCTCCAACTCCAGGCTCTAGGTCCCACTGTCCTGCCCTGGCCCCTCTTCTTGGGGCTTCTTTCCATGGGCTCCCTAAGTGGCAGCTGGTGTGTCAGAGACACGGAGGCTGCCTTCCCACCCTCTGACCACCAAGGCCCCTGCATAAAGGGAAGAAAACCTCTTCCTTTCCTCATCCCTTCTTTGGTAAATACCCTCCAATTTGGGTGGTGGGCAGGAGTGTGGCCTGAGATAACCGGAGGTTCTCAGTCCATGTGCCTGGCCCCAGGCTGTAACCTCCCTCAGACTATCACTCTTCCCGAAGAGAAACAGGTCCTACCTGGTGGCATGCTCTGACCCTCCCAAGGGTGGCTAGGAAGCTCTTGGCAGGACCCAGCAGCCCTTGTCTAGGCAGGCAGAAAGCACGGATCAGCTGTGGACACTGGCCATACTCGGGTGGGGTTTGCTGTTCCAAGTGGGGGCTGGGCTGGTAGAGCGCTGTGCCTTGTTCTCCAGGCCCCTGAGACCTGAGCAGGCTGGACCCACCCCAGCATAAGTGTCTGTTTCTCTGACCGCTATTGAGACTTTCTTCTCTGTAATAGACCGCTAGAGGGCCACAGCTACCAAAACAGCAGTGGGGACAACTTCCAGAATAGCGCCATAGACCAGAGCTTCTGGGAAACCTTCGGGAATGCTGAGCCCCCCAAGGCTAAGTCCCCAAGCAGCGACAGCTGGACCTGCGCAGACGCCTCAACGGGGAGAAGGAGCTCGGACAGCTGGGACGTGTGGGGTTCAGGCTCTGCATCCAACAATAAGAACAGCAACAGTGATGGCTGGGAGAGCTGGGAGGGCGCCAGCGGGGAGGGCAGGGCCAAGGCCACGAAGAAGGCGGCACCATCCACCGCAGCCGATGAGGGCTGGGACAACCAGAACTGGTAGGGCCCTGTTCTGTTCTGGCCCCTGACCCGATGGGCCTCTGCCGCGTTTGCACTTCACCCTTGTTGCTCCTCCTCCGTCTGACCTCTGTGGAGACAGCATCTCAGGCAGGACTCGAGCTGGTGCCGCCCGCTTGCCTGCGGTGAGGTGGCATTCTCCAAGGTCTCGGGACATGCCTCCATCTGCCTCGGGCGCTCTGAAAAGCCCCCTGGACTCTGGGTCCTAGGGCCCTGGCCGCTGTCATGGCGGCCCTGGCATGGGCTGGGATTACAACCCCATGCAGCATATCAGGCAAGCCAGACATCTGCTTTGGTTTAGTTTTTTTTTTTTTTTGATTTGCTCTACTTCTTCCTTCTTTTTGAAGAAAACCCCTGGAGTCTTAAAGATGGAAATGAATGCCAAAAGCAATACTGGAGCTCGCACTGCCACCGATGCCCTCGCCTCCAAGTCCACGTCCCTGTGGCCTGTGCTGTGAAACTTAACCTCCTGACCCTCTGCCTTTCCCTTTAGTCCTGCCCAGCCTTGTATTGTTGAGACAAACCTTCCATAGATGGACACATGTGGCAGGGGCTTGGCCCTCCCTGGATACCATAACTGGTCTCCACACTTGAGCTCGGCTCACCTGGAACGCCCTAAACAGCTCAGAAGTGAGGAAAGAAGAAAGGGCTGGAGCAACTTTGGCTTGCCTGTCCCTTCCCTGTGATGGGGATGGTGGGCCTGGATGACCCTCTTGACGGGGACCCTCCGGCCAGACAGAGTACCTATTATAGCTAACGTATTCATGACAGCCTGGGCACTAGAGGTCAGATGCAGGTGAGCACACCTGGCCCTGTCTTCCAACTGGCCCTGTCTCACGCCCTGCGGACTTTGGAGCACTGGTGCCCTACAGATGAGATCTGCCATGTGATGCCAGCACCTGGCGTGACTGCCTTTCCCTCCAGGAATTCCATGATAGTGCTGTGTGGCTGCGGCCAGAGAGCCCAGCGGAGTCTGTCTATTTATGCCCCCTTCTGTCCGACCCTCAGTTTAACTAGCAGTGCATGACCTAGAGCTCCGTGTGGTTTGTGCGAATGCTTGCCAATACCTGCTGGGGTGCCGTAAAGAGCCATCTGGGCCCTGAGCTTGGCCCACCTTGGGGGTTCATGGTTCCCTGCTGAGTAGGTGGATGTTGGGTTTGGAGAGTCCTCTTGGTTGCTGGTCCTTAGGTGGATGTACCACCGGCCAGTGGCCATGTCTCCACCTTCCTGAGTTAGGAAGGGAAGGGGAGTTATTCAGAACTGGTTACCAAAGACAGCTAGTGGGTGAGAAGCACAGGAAACCAGTCTGTAGGTCAGTAGCAACTGAGCACCCAGTTTAGTAGATCTGGACACTAATGAGGAAGGCAGAAGCCGCGCTTTGTGCCAGTTCCATCGGCTACCTCCCCTGGCCCAGGATGCCACCGTCCCCTCTGCTGTGTGCATTAAATAGAAAGCTGGCACGTCTTGGGCATATTAAAATAAGGTCATAGAACCTCCTCTTGGCTACTTGTGTAACTCCCAGCAGAGGATGGATGGAGGTCCAGGGTAGGGTGTCTCCAGCATTGCAGTCTATATCCTTCAGCCTGTACATGGAGCCTTGAGCAGACAGCATTCCATGAAGCACAGAATATGTAAGCGGAAACGTTCCATTGGCCCTTTGTCCAGTCTGAGTGGAGCCTTAGCCAGGAGAGACCCAAGGGGGCGCTTCCAGAGGGCCTCCTCCTGGGCAGCAGTTGACGTTGGAACAGGGTTACTACAGAGATTGGTTGGTTTTGATCTCTGGCCAGCTGATCGGGAAGGGGTTATAGTATCAAGGGGCCAGCCAACCTGCTGGACCGCTAGTGCCGTCCATCTCAAGTCGGCCTCTGCAACAGTCTGATGCGGCATTCCGAGTGTCCCCTGGTCATCCCTTCACCTGCATCATAGTGCCGGTCGCTGTTTGCGGACCAAGCATGAAGATGAACAAGCCCCTGGGGATATCCATGTGGGGTGCTTGCCTGAGCAGGGCAGCTGGAGGGAGGACTGGCTATTTTGTTTATTGGAGAGAATGGGCCTACTAGGATCTGCCATTGCAAACTCCAGAAGCATGCACCACTTTGTGCATCTGTGTTTATGTGAGTGCTGGGAAATCCAGCTTGGACTGTCCAGGTTTTGCAAGCAAGAACCTTGAACTGCTGAGCCATCTCTCCAGCCCAGGATTGGCTGTTCTGGCCCAGTCTACATGGAGTGGTGTGGTCCCAGAGTGTTGGACAGTTCATGGGGTTCACACACTCCATTGCTTGGGCTAGGGGAAATGGGACCTTGGTTGGAACCCTGGGCAGCTTAGTCCTGTCTGAGCCCCAGCATTACTTAGTGGTCTGGGCCGGTGCAGGAGTAACAAGACAGGGTCTGGGAGGGCTCAGCTTGCATGTGAGGTGTAGATGCACATGTGTGTGAGCTGGGACTACCTGTGTATGGCCCCAGGGGTCACCAGGCTAGTCACCTTTGGCTGGCCATGCCGAGGGTCTGCAGGGACTGGGAGGGAGCTTAGGCTCCTAGTCTCAGGACTTTGGGAGCCCTTTGGATCTCTAGGAGCAGAAGCTGGGTCTAGAAGTTAGGAGCTCTTTGCATGGCATCAGGAAAGCACATGCTCTCTTTTGCATGGGTGAGTTGTTGGCCAGAGTAGCCTGTGGCCGTGTGTGTAACCCAGACATTGGGCAAGGATGTCCTTGTGGGAGGGGCAGCTGTGAGCAGTCAGCAGTGATGGCCCAACGCTGGGGCTGGGTCTCAAGTGTGAGTAGTCTATGGCCAGTGGAATGTCATGTAGTCTCCAGGAACAGAGCATGGCCCAGGGACCGGAAATTTGGGTCCCCATTTGTCCTCTGGAATTCAGTAGGGAAGTCCACAATGGCCTGTAGGATGGGAGAGGCTGGCACAGCTGTTGATTCCGATGGTATCCTGGGCTAAGTCAGAGGTCAAGGTGAGGAAAGTGCTGGGTGGGCCAGGCCGCTGAGGCAGTAGTGAGTCAGGTCAAGATGGGCAAGGATCTATGGGAAATAAAGGGTTGGTTGGGTCAGGAGCCACACCTTCAAGTAGGAGCAGGGAACCAGTCAGCAGGACCAGCCATGGGGGCCTAAGGAGGGACTGGGAGGGCTCAGGAAGATTGACTGCAGGGTCAGGTAGGGACAATGGTAGGCCTGAGCCTGGAAACAGCCTGTGGGTTCTGGGGCTAATGGGAGGGGAGGGAGCTCCTGCTTCCAGCCTAAGCTGGCAGACGGCTCGGTGCCTGGCACCCACCAGCTCATTGCCCAGGGCCATGGGTACTGGTCCTTGTCCTTCAGTGGCTTCTGGGAGCTCCTCTGAGACAGAAGTGAAGGTGTTGGCCCTCACTGCCTCTTAGGATTCCCAGCCCCCTGAGGGATCGGGTTCTTGTATTGGGACCACTGTCTGTCAGGCAGATGTGAGGGGCGGGCTAAGCAGTGACGTCAAGGAAGGGGCCTTTTCATAAGCCCCGGCCTTCCTGTGGTCACAGCAGGGCCAGCAGCAGGACCAGGGTGAACTGGAGTGCCCTAGGGAGAAGGGACGCTGTCCTTGAAGCAGCTGGAGGTTGGTGACATCTGTGGCCCTGGGGCTGGGTGGACAATGGGGTCACCGGGGCATCTGCTCAGAGTTGTACCGGGGGATGGGTTAGGTGCTAAGGTTTGACCTGGCATAGGGATCAGGTGCAGCACAAAGACCCTGGAAACCGCATACTCACAACACCCAGGCCCGTGGGGGTACAAAGGGCAGGTGTCTGACAGGCCACCTTGAACCTGAGGTAAGGAGGTGTCTTCAAAGTGTGAATCAGGAGGGTCCAAGGGCTTGGGGAGCGCTCAGGGCTGCCCCATCTCGAGGTTATATGGGGTGACAGCTCATGGCTGCCTCCCTGTCTGGTTGCTAGAGCCTGGGGCTCCTCCCAAGCCACTGGCTGTTCATTGGTCAGCACCGGGGCCTAAGGAGATGTGCCAGCGAGGGTCTATTAGCCTTCAGCCTTCCTGCTGGGCTCAGAGAGCTGGTTCCCTTGGATGATATATCTGAGCACACTTTGCAGCCAGCGGTCCTCTGGTCAGCGTGGTGGGATCTAGATTCCTGAGGACCTCAGGTCCTCATGCCCCAAACTTGATCTTGTTGGTGTCCTACCAAAGTGGCATCTCTGGGCAGTGGGCACTGGGTGACCTTGGCTTTTGTTCATTGGTCTTTCCTTTAAGCAGTCAAAATCTGACTTTGACTCCAAACCTGTGAGGGAATTGGGGCCCTCCCCCCACATGCACCCCCCACCCAGCCTCACTAGAGCAACCTGCTCCTCCTGCTCACCTGAACTCGGAGAATGAGGCTGGGTCACCCATGTGAAGACACACTAGGATTCCACTCAGGGTACTGTGTTGTATGTCTGTGCTGGGTATGAGAGTCCAAGGTCCTGGGGTTACTCTTGTGATGCTATTGTGTGTGTGTCTGCTACTGGTAAAGGCAGAGGGATGGGGTGGCCCCACTTTGACCCCAGCTCTGCCTTAGATCCTCAGCCTTGGGAGGCAGCTTCCCTATAACCAAACGCCATTCTGCCTTTAGGCCCCACACACATCTGTGGGGCAGCCTGCCTGGCTCACGGGGGAACAAATGGAGAAACTCTGGCCCAGTGGCCAGGGAGGGGGCAGATGGGCAGATGGTGAAGGGTGGTGACCTCTCCTCCTGCAGGCTGCACACCATGAACCTCGGAAGCCTCCGCCTCTGCCTCTGGCTGTGGCTGGGCACCACCCTGGTGCCCGGGCAGGGACAAGGTAAGGAGGGGGGTCCTGGGAACCATAACCCCACTTCCTCTGAGCCCCGTTGTAGACCCTTGACCTTCCCCATGGATCAAATGCCTGCTTAAGAACAGTAGCTGTGGCACTAGCCAAGCGGGCAGGACAGCTTTGGCCTTGACCTTTAGTCTTTCAGTCTTTAGCCGTGCTTGGGGTGTTTTTGTGTGTTTCCTGCCTCCATTTTGTTTTTTGCAAAGTGACTGGCCTCCTCCTTGTCTGAACCCGTGTTACTCTTATGCTTAGTTATTTCACACACTCGTTCAGACAGCACACGGATGGATAGAGAATGAGAGGAAAGGGCCCTCCTGCTGGATCCTGCATTGTCCACTCTGGGCTCTTAGTTATGGTGCTTCCTCTCTATGGGTCTTGGGACAAAATGCCTCCACCTGGCCTCCTCCTATCTGGTTGCTCCCAACGAAAGGCCCCCTGGCATCGTCTGTGACCCCCAAGGAGCATGAACAGGCACTCGGAATGACTTTGCTGGAGGCTCCTCCTTCCCTGGAGTAAGCCCACATAATCATAGGCTCACACATCACAAGTGGATGTGGCACCTCTGATGTTTGCATAGGGCTGCCGTTTGCTCTTGGTGGTCCCTGATCCCTGTCTGGGTCTGTACCTTGGGTTACCACAGAGTCTACCTCTTCCCTCTGCCGCTGTCCATAGCACTGGGCCAGCTTGGGCCCAGGTCTGTCTTCACATCTGTCACACGGGCAGGTCCCTCAGCTCCCTCTGCTCAGTCAGTGGAGCGTCAAGGTAGGGCTTTGGGGCCAGGAAGCCTCCACTGTCAGAGTGAGGCGTCAAGAGCAATGCCGCAAAGCCAAGTACAGCCAGGCCAAGGCAAACACATTGCTCCCCACATTCCAGACAGCCCCTCAAGGTCGCTGCAGGATCTGTCCATTTCCTCAGGAGGGCTGCGGTGGGCTGGGGATAGAGGGATCACGTGTCCAGACATCCAGTTGGGAACTGCAGCTGTGCCTAGTGTGAGGGGAGTGTGTGCCTGTGCTGTCCCCAAGAGAGAAGTTCTAAAGGTCCCCACAACGTCACAGGGAGAGGAGACAGACAAGGCTCTTCATGGACAAGAGCGTGGCCCAAGTTCACAGCTGGCTTGCCAGAGCCCCCACCTCCTGCAAGACATTCCTGCCTTTCAGGAGACCAGCTCGTTCTGAATGGGTCACTGTGTCTACTGCTGAAGCCCCCAGCCTCTGCCCATCTCCCTGCAAACAGCTCACAGTAGAAGAGGCCCGTCTCTGTCCCCGTTTTCCAAAAATAGCCACTTGTACCATAGAGCCAGGAAGTTTCCTTCCTGGGAGGTCAGCCCAGTCCCTGCTGACACCCCCTCCTCCTCCTGGCCAACCATGGGCACCCTCCATGGTGGGAGTCACTTCCCAGCATGAGCTGCTGAAGAGGTCTATGTACAGAGACCGTGTGCACACAGGCAGACAACCACACCTCCAGCTGGAGAGTCTTCACCCAAACTGGCCCCAAGGGACACGCCAAGCCAGCTTGACCTTGGCAGCTAGAGGGGCCGCAGCATCGCAGCTGCTTCTCCAATGGCCCCACTAGTGACCGAGAAGCCTAAGGCTGCTGCCAAGGCCCTGGCTGGTAGGTCACGTCTCTGGTCATCACAGGTGGTGCTGACCTAGATGCTAGGCTGAGCCTCCCTCATGGCGGGGGCTTCCTTGGTGGGA